>VMRK01000323.1:0-104230 GCA_016801395.1 Leptodermis oblonga
GCTTTAGCTTGGTTTATTTCATCCTGCACAACTATCTCTTTAAATAGAGTACTGGTAACAAGAAATCATAAAAATCTCTTAAATATCTCAGAAGATAAAAGATAGACTAAAAGACTTATTCAACAAACAAACAATTTAACTGAAAAGACTAAGTCTCAGATTTTCCTAAATTCTTGTCATCATCACCTTCAACTCCTGCATACTTTTTAGGATTGTGTTCATGTATATGCATCTCAGTTTTGTCATTTATAGAAATATCCACCTCCTCTGATTTTGCAATCCATTTGAAGTCTTTGTTGCCTTCCTCATAACTGTTAACTCGAGCACTGCAACATCACATTTAACATTTTCAGAAAGGTTCTTGATATCTTCATTTGTACTGACAATTGCCAGTCCACTTGTTGGGATGATTTCAATATTTTCCATCTTATCCATCATGGTATCTGAACTTGTTCCTGCATTAACTTGTAATAACTCTAGAGAAAAACTTTTTCTTTTCATTTCAACTGAAAAAAGTTGAACTCCTTTTGCATCATAAATCAAGCATGTCTTATTCTTGAACATTACAGAATAGTTTTTCTCATGTAATTGCCCAACACTTAAAAGATTTTTATCGATTTCAGGCACATATAAAACATCAGGAATAACCTTTATTCCTGAATCACATTTAATAGCCACTTTACCTTTTCCTTTTACTTCAATATACCTTCCATTTCTGATTCTCACCTTGGAAGTATGGGCCTGTTCTTTTTGAACGTTTTGAAAACGGTTTTGTTTTTAACAGTAAATTTAATATATTTTAATCATATTCCATCATTTTCAATGCAACTTTTTACTATTCAGCATCTACTTTTTACATTTTCAATACACTTTTTACATTATAAAACTATTTTTCAAAACTTGTTTTCAAAATCGTTTTCAAAACGTTCAAAAAGAACAGGCCCTATATGTCTTGTCAAGTTCCTTAAAAAATGACTCATCGTTCGTCATGTGGTGGGTACAACCGCTGTCAATTAGCCAAGCTTCATTTGTTGAATTTTCTGCAAAACAAGATGACACAAATAATTCTTCTTCTTCTTGTTAATTCACCACCTGAGCTTGTTGTCTATCTTGCTTGTTTCTGCATACTCTCTCCATATGACCAAATTGATTGCATGCTTTGCATTGAATATCAGGCCTAAACCAGCAATATTTTTCCAAATGATTATTTTTCTTACAATATTGGCACATAGAAAATGCCATTTTTTTTCATTTTCCGTTGTAAGCACTCTCCCTATCATCATCGTCTTCATTTTGGCATTTTTCTTTTGCTTACAAAGCCCGTTCAGCTATCTCCTCCTTGCGGATAGCTCTTCTTTGTTCTTATGCTTGCAATGTATTCACCAACTCCTCCAAGGTAATTTGAGAAAGATCCTTTGAATCTTCAAGAGAAGATATCTTTGCCTCAAATCTTTCAGGTAAGCTAACAAGAACCTTTTGCACCACCATCTGATCTGAGAGTTCATCGCCAATCAACCTGATTTTGCTGACTACATTCAAGAGTCTATTCCAATACTCTTGAATGTTTTCACTTTCTTTCATCCTCAGTAGCTCAAACTGTCGCCTCAAGTTCAATACCTGCATTTGACGAGTTCTGTCATTGCCCTGGAACGCATGTTTCAGAGTATCCCAACTCTCTTTTGGAGTCTCACAAGTCATTATTCTTGTGAATACTTCATCTGAGACTGCAGTATGAATGCAGGTCAAAGCCTTGCTCCTCTTCTTTTTCTCAACTCTATGTTCTCTCAACTGAGCGATAGTGGGATCTTCAGGAAGTTGTACTTGATTGGTAACAACCATCTCCCAAAGGTCACTAGCTTCTAAAAAGGTTTTCATTTTTACAGCCCAGATTTGATAATTTTGGCCATTGAAAGGCGGAGGATTGTCAAGAAAATTGCTAGGCATGATGATAAAAATATAGTTTATGGAATGAAAAATATTCTTCTACCTCTCTTTTTTATGACACAGGCCCCTACGATCAAGAGGGCTCTGATACCACTGTTAGAAACTTAGCAGAAAAATACACAAAAAAGAGTGCAGAAGCTTTAACTTGGTTTATTTCATTCTGCAGCAACTATCTCTTTAAATAGAGTACAGGTAACAAGAAATCATAAAAATCTCCTAAATATCTTAGAAGATAAAAGATAGACTAAAAGACTTATTCAACAAACAAACAATTTAACTGAAAAGACTAAGTCTCAGATTTTCCTAAATTGATTTTGTTCTTGTAGTAAAAATCTCAAAACTTAACACTTCTGAGCATCTTGCACATGTTGAAGATCTTTCCAAATAAATAAGATAAGAACTAAGAAAGTGACTTATGCCCTTTATTGAAGGGATAGAAAGTTGAATCTTCTTCTTCCCTTTCAGATAGATGTGGAATCTTTATGCCTAGACTAATGCACAGAAAGAAGGTCCTTGTTAAAATCAGTCCTACAATTAGAGGTAATCATTTTATCTGAGAGAAGCACAAATTGTACAATTTGAAATCTATCTTCTTTACTTCTCTTATTCATAAATGAGGATGGAGGTCTTGCCATTACCATCTATAACGAATTCCAAAAATAATACACTATACCATAGAAGGAGAAGTTAACGCAAGTTTCCAATACCGACAAAGCATTTTATCGCAATTCCAGTATGTAAAATGAAACTGTACCATGTGAAGCAGGAGAAAAAAACACAAATTCTTTCAAAACAAAACAGGATAAAAGAATTTGGAAAGTTCTTCTTCAGTGGTAAAATAGTTAAAGATACATCCTATTGCTCACTATATAGTTATATAACGATATCCTTTACTCGCACTGTTCCACAAGAAATTTGAAAATCATGCTTTCACATATGTCCTGATCAAGTTACTGAGAGGTCGAACAGAATATTAAGAGGGGGCAAGCCATTAACCAAATTGCCAGAGTTCAATTCCTATCCTTGATCTTTTGGATGTATTAACGAAGGGTTGTTGGTAACAGTTAAGAAGCACCAATCACACAAATGGGTTACTGTTGTTGGGTAATCTGATGCAACTAAGGCTCAATGATTATGGAGAGATTTAGTCCAAAATGGTAACAGGCCTGAAATGGAACAGCCATAGTAAATTTTACACCAAGATGGGTTAGTGAAAATACCCAAAGAATATAACAGCAAGTGCACCAATATGGAGGCATGCTTATATCTCTACATCGAGTATTATGAACAGGGAAAAAAATAAAAAGAATTATGTGTAGTCTGTATTACTGATATGCATAGCTAAGTGGCAACTTAAGCTGTTACAAGACCTGCTGAAAATCAAGTTGAATGGGAAAGTCAAGACTCTAATTCCTCAGCCAAAAGTTATCAAAAGCCTATTAGAAATGGTACTTAAATCTAAGCATAATTAACACCTATCCTCTTTCCTCAAGAAAATGACATAAAGTTGTACATTTGATGCCATGTGAAGTTAATTATTTGGAGAAAATATTGCCAGTCAATAACAGTGAAGAATCAAGTTGCGAACAACTGAGAATATCAGCAATTTGTGCCCGAACTTTCTTCATTGTGCATGGATAACATCAGTATGTACGTAATAGATTATTGTTACCTTTTACTTTCAGAAAACCAAATTGTGTATCCCTTATGTGTATGTTAAACTATAGATAAGACGGTGATAAGGTTTAGATCCACTCTCATTGCATTAAAAGGCATGAAAAAATGCTGACATGAATTCAAAGCAAAACCAAACGAAAAACACTTACTTCATAGATTTGGAAGGAACATTTGATATTGAATGCTTATCAATGTTACTAACAACCAATTCCTTGCTGAGGGCAGACATTGTCCCATGTGATGAATTCACTGGAACGAGAATCATAAGAGCCAGAGCAGTTGTGGGTACGAAAATCTTCAAACTGTCGAATTAAAAAACAGTTAGGAGCATAAAGCTGATAGTTCTAACCACCTATTCATTTGCAGCAAACAAATGTTGAGGAAACTCACACACAAGTTAGTCCAGGCAAGTGACCAAGCAAACAAAAATTTGAATAAAATTAGGCAGAAAGCACAACTTTAAAAGTATAGAGTAATTACATCCCTTTTAAACCTATTCAATATTCTTAATCTGTTTACCGAACAACTTCATTATGATGTAAAACATGTTTTAGGAAAATCGTTTTATAAATGTAAAAAATATATTAGAGATGTAAAAAAGTATAGCTAAATAGTAAAAAGTTGTATCGGAAATTATGAAAAATCATTATAATATATTAAATTTACTATACAACCCAAAAACAAAACAAAAACGTCAATAACGAACACGCCCATTCCAATTTGAAGTTAACTTTTCCAGAACTTTTGACGATTAGATATCAATGGGAAGCAACATTAACCACAAAAACACAAGTAAGCACAAGAATGAAACCGGACAAAACAATTGACCAGAAAGACAACGGTCCAGAAATTTTACCAACAAAATCACAAAAGTGAAAGTCAAAAACATTAGACTATCAGTGATTACTCATCAAAACACAAAATCTGGACAATGAAATTAACACTCATGTCCCAAATTAAAGTGTGCTTTGATTTTATTCATTTTTTTGAAATATTAAAAGTATATTGATCATCTAGAAAGGTGAATGGGAGATATAAAGAAGTAGATGGAAATTGCAATTACCCGAGAGTAAAGGCCCTCAAGAAAATGGCGGAATCAAGGCCAGCATGGCTGATAATCTCAGCCTCGTTCATCTTCAAAGCCTGAGGCATCCAATTGAAGAATGATTTATAAACAGTGCTATCAAGACTCGTAAACTGGCCCAGAAAACTCCCGGCATGCTTCGGGCTATTCCTCTGCCCAACAATATACCATTTGGAAAAGTAAACCCTGTCATTGATGGGCTGAATTCTGAACAAGGCGAACGCCAACAAAAACGCAAATGCAGTCAAAATATTACATCCCGTGGACACCACAATATCGCCAAGACTTCCCATTGCACATTACAACCATGAATTTTACCAAACCCAGAAAGGAAAACAAAGAAAAACAGAGACAACAACAGAGGAGAAGGCTAAGGAAAGAAGAATTAAGGCGGCAAGGAAACTATCCCCAATTAAATATTCAATGAAGGAAGAATAAAATCTTTGAAAGTGGGACTTTGATTTCGTTTTGGGAAGACAAAAGTTGGCTGATGGGCTATAGGCTATAGCAATTGCACCTTTTTTGTTCCCTTTTTCCACGCGGGTTGATTGGATTTTTGGGTAGAAAATAAATTGACAAAATGAAATCAGAAATGGGTGGCTCCTTTTATAATTTGTTCTTGTTTTTTTGCGTTTTTGGGTTGCTTTTGCTTTCAGTTCTGGTAAACTGCAGTGTAGGAGGAAACAATTTCCACTATTTAACGTTGTTGTCTCTGTTGCTGGATTTCTACGTTGTTGTCTCTGGTGTGAAGAAGCTCTTCGAATTCTGCAGTCTTCTTTTTCTGAATCACTAATTTAGTACTACAAATTGCTGGTTTGCGGCTGAGAAGGGTCGAGAATTGCTCATTGATCGCCGTGAAAATTGTTTCTTTTTTGGCTTTACGATCTTCTTCTTCTTCTTTTTTCTTGTTTTTTTCACTCGTTCTTTAGCCAAACGAAATAGCTAAAGTAATGAGAAAGAATAATTATGGTATTCTTTCCTTCTCTTATTTTTGATAAAATGGAATTCTTTCTTTTTTTGTGAATAATTATGGAATTATTTTTCGTATAAAATGTCATTTGTGTTTTTCTCAATAATTTAACATGTGTTTTTCTCAATAATTTAACATGTGTAGCATTAATTTTCAAAAGAAAAACCTTGATTTTTTTACATGAATATTCACGTTGGGGGACTTTAATTACCAAAAGAAGCAGGAAAAAATTGTAATTCCCAGTCTGTAGAAAACGAAGATGGGAACTTCGTTTTCAGCTGAAAACGAAGTTCACGTCTTCGGTTTCGGGGGAGGAAAAAACAGAAGGAAGAAAAAAAAAAAATTTTGTGGAAAACGAATTTGGTGGATTCGTTTTTCCATAGAAACGAATGCACCAAATTCGTTTTCAATATTTATATTGTTTTTTCAAAAATCTAGTTGCAGGGAAAACGAATTTGGTAGTTTCATTTTTCTCTAGAAACGAATCCACCAAATTCGTTTTCCACAGAAAAAAAATTTTTAAAAAATTTTTTTACAAAAATTATTATTCATGAAAAACGAATTTGGGGAATGCGAGGTGTACTTATGGGAAAAAAAGAACAGGACGAAAAATTCGGTGAAGCAGTCGAATAATAACTAAGAAACTGAAAATATGGGACGGAACAAAATTAGAGCATATGCTTCGGAACAGCACGAACGAGTGTCCGAAGATGCGGCGATGCCTGGACACCCTGCAATTCGAAGAAGTGATTAAGACAAGGTTATTTACACATAAGTTGCAGCTCCCTAGGTAGCCGCGTGAATATACACGGGGAAAAAAACCAAAGCAGTGAAATAAAAACAATGCGGGGAAAATATTTTTTATAAAACAACGAAATCAGGGAATAAATTTTATACAAGTAATGTTATTTTGTAGAAATAGACCCGTAATTTTAGTAGAAAATGAATTCAATGAAATAAGTTTATTTATAAAATAAGCGATATACTGTTAGTTAAATAATATGAAGCGAGAAAACGAGTGCATTGTATAATAGCGTTATTAAAAGAAGTAATATGATTTTACTTGAAGGAAAGAAAATGAAAAAAGAGTCATGTAATATGTAAAATTGAATTCGAAATTTCAAACACTAGAAAAGATGAATTCATGTCGTAGAAGCGTTTTGCGTGAGAAAACGAAATCGGCGAAATATGTTATGAAGAAAACGAATTCCCCGAATTCGTTCTCTGAAGAAAGTATTTCAGGGAAAACGTTGGCACTGAAAACGAAATCGGGGAATTCGTTTTCTAAAGAAACGACTTCGTTCAAACAATGACTTCGCTTTAACTATAATTAGGTTTCGTTTGGCACGAAACAATTTTTTTGATTAGAAAATGAATGCAGAGAAATAAAATTATGCAAAAAAAAAAAGTATTGTAGGGTTTAGTAAAATAAAGTAAAATTTGGGGATTTCGTCAACTAAGTGAGGGTGTATTTGAGAGTAAGTAAAATTTTGTTAGGATATAAGAAAAAAAAAATTAACTCCCATGGGAGTCGTAGAAGTGTTTTCATGAAATTCAGGGAATCAGCGAAATCGTTTTCCCTAATAACGATTTCGGGATTCACTGTTTTCTCATGAACAAGAGAAGACGAAATCAGCGAAAGCGTGTCCCGAATTCGTTTTCTAAGAAGCCGATTGCAGGTATTTCGTTTTCTGGTAAACGAATTCGGAGAAAACGAATTCAGCGAATTCGTCTTGAAAACGAATTCGCTGAATTCGGTTTCGCATGAAAACGACTTCGTTTTCTTTAGAAAACGAATTCCCTCAATTCGGTTTCCTAGAAAACAAATGCAGGGAATTCGTTTTCTCAAGAAAACGAATTCCCCGAATTCGTTTTTTGGAGAATTCGAATTCCCCAAATTTTTTTTTTGAGAAAACGAAATTCACTTGCCGACAACACATAATTCGGTTTTGAAGGATTAATTTTAAAATAAGCACTGTAGGGAATAATTAATTACAGTGAATGCGAAAACGGATTTGGTAAATTCGGCAACTAAATACGAGTGTATTGTAGAGTAAGTGAAATAATGTTAGGTTAAACAGAATAAAAATTATGAATTCTATTCGTTATGTAATTGTACTAAGTCATTATTCGTTATCTTATTAAGTGAAACGACTTTTGTAACACAAGTAATCGCCTCAGAAAAGATTTTGTAAATACATTCCTCTATGACAATTTGGCATGGCGCATTTATGTGGTCCACATGAACCTAAACGGAAAAAGTCGTTTACGAGTTTAGCGCAATTAAATTACACATAGAATGATGTTTTTTTGTTTTTTATGGCTGTTTTAGTTTAAATTTGCATGCATATATAAAATAGCAAAGGTAGCGAAAATATACTAATCCTAACAAAATTACGTAAGTTACAAGAATGACATGAAACATGCACTTACGCGTTAACAATAAGGTTCCGTGCGTAAATGTAGGAATTTCGATTATGTATAGGTTTTATGTTAAGTTAGCATGAAAATGGAATACAACTAAGTCAGCGATAATCTAGAAACTCCATGTAAGGTTATGATTTTGGTAAAATACAGAACGAATAAGGAAACCACAGAATTTCCATACAAGGTTAGGCATCACAATTTGAACATGCGGGGCACTACATCCCAGACGATAATGGCATGTTGCCTCAATTTGCATAGGCGAGGTTGAAATTTGATGGAAAAAAAAAAAATTTTGACAGAGTTCCCCCTGTACATGGACCAAACTCCCTGTGAGCAGAAGGAAAAAATCCACAAGTTCACCAAATCTACGACATCCATCTCATTCAGCAGTAGGTACATGACAAATTCTTTAAGTTAACACAAAGCAAAATGTTAAGAATATACGAAAGCTAACTACTAAACATCAAAATAGGGCAATAAACGCTTCGCTATGTTCCACACGGAGGAGGACGCGTATGCCTACGCGGTCTATGCGGGGGATGCTGGCCCTGTGGAGGATGAGCATGCGTATCTGTAGTGGGCTCGCTACGCATGGAAAGGGTCCGGGCTTCTTCACCGAACTCGTTATGGGGCTTACGCCGCTTATGCAAATTTTCATGTAGACCGCGTACAGGACGGCTGGAGGTGCTGTGTCTAGCGAACGCTTCAAAGGTATTGCTGTCAGGCGTTCCATGTTCATGATGCGAGGTTTGATGATATGACCAATCGTCGCCAGAGTTTTGAGAACCATCTTCTCCACCCTCTCGCTGTCTGGACGTGGATGAACGATGTCGGCTCTGAGTTGAACCCAATTTGTGTTCATGGGTAGATCTTCCGCGCATTGATCCGCCTTGCGTCGATGCCGAGGAGGACCCATCGACTAGTCGATGACCTTCGCCAGAACAAGTGAGAGTAGCATTTATCTGGTCACGCACATAAACTAACTTGTCCTCCATAGGATACCCTTCCAAATGCAGGTTGTCAAGCATCTCTCCCACTACATGATACATAGACTCCATAGATTGATTCTGAAAGTATTTTAATTAAGTAAGTTATATTTGATCCGATTGCAAATTGAATATAGAAAGAAGTGCAGGGTAGAAGGGTTGAAACTTACATAATACTCAGTCAGAGCTCCGTACTGGCGCATCGCTCTATCAGGAGGTTTAGCCGGATTACCCACCAGAAGCCGAGTGATGTTGCGATACCACGTCATGTAAGGAGAAAAGTAATCAATTGATGCATTACTAATATTCCCTACAATGACGGAACGATCAGCTTGTTCCCAAAGAGCTATATGGTCTCTGTGTTTTAACGCTCATTTTTCAGTATTTCGGCCTCTGAAATCCAAACTGTGAAGCCGTTCACCTGTATCGATGTCGGGAGGAATACCCTGCTCAAACCCAAATTGGCGCATAATGCGCTCTGGAACATGTAGTTCGACCACGCAGAAGTTAATGAGCGGGACATGTGAGCGCCAAATCTCTCTACCCGTTAAGCAATAATCAGGCAATTTCAGCAATTCATCCTCCTCATATGGGTTCCAAATAAACTACGAGAATAAAATTAAATTGCAATTAGTAAGCAATACTGGACGTATATATTTTTAGGCAGTACTCACAACAAAGAAATACTCACATCTCCCTCGACGAGATGATCTAACTGGTACCGAAATAGATAAATTAAATGTGATCCCACATTCACAAAACTGCGTCGCTTGTTCCATCTACATAATAAACACAACATTGGAAAGTGGTTAGAAAAACAAAGAAGAATCAACCGGAGGATGCAAATAAAGACATATCTAACGATACATAACTTACGCGGCACCACGAGGGAGGGGGGCTAAATCTTCGAAATTCTGAGCGGTGACTGTTGGTCGAACAGTCGGAGTCAGTTTAGGGATTCTTTCCCATACCCACAATTGTAGCAGTAGTTGGGGGCCACCTATCTCTTTCGTGGCCATACGAGTAGCCCGGCATAAATTGCGATATAGCAAAGCCAATGTAGCACTGCCCCAGCTATAATTCCTTATAGCATGAACGTTGCCCAGAAATGGTAAGTACATAAGTTTGGCCCCGGATGCAGATTTATCACTGAATAACATAGCAATCAACTGCATAATTCTGCCTCTAGTGTGCTTCACAACACCTCATCCGTGGAGTCATCATGAACGGGGAGAACGTCAACCAAGTGAGTATTTAGACTCACCAAATTCAACTGGCCATTCTCAATTTTAGTGGCTTCTGGCTAGTAACCCAACAATTCAAAACATAATTCCTGCCACTCATCAACTTTGCGTGTTGCGCCGTTAGAAATAAGAGGTAAACCAATTATGGGCAACCCCCATATAACCACAACATCCCGCAACGTCACCGTTGCTTCACCGACGGGAAGATGAAATGTATGAGTCTCTTATCGCCACCTCTCAGCCAAGGCATTTATTAAATGCTTGTCCACTTTTATATCACCTCTTTTGAATACATTATAAAATCCTGTACATTGCAGGAGAGTAATCACGCGAGGATGCAAAGTACCAAAATTCCACAGATCGTGATTACTTGACTTGAAAGACAACAGAGGAGTGGCCGAGTCCGCCCAGATCAATTCCGAGCGATGATTGGGTTGCAATGTCAGGACACTGCGGTCTTTAGGGCCTGGGTCCATATATGCCAAAGGGTTCCCCCCATGTCCCATTTCCATTGTAGATGGCCTGCAAATGGAAAAAAGAAAAAAAAAATGAACATGAAACCAACCGCAGGATTAAGTATAAAAATGAACATGGAGATTGAGGTCAAAGCAAGCAATATGTATCAATTTATTTAATATGAGGAAAGGTTTTGTAGATCAGCCAATGGCCAAAAGACTTCTATGAAGTTCACCACTTTCTTCCTTGTTGGAATGGTTTAAATTCAGCAGTAGTAAGATATTTTTTATCTCCTATCCTCCTCCTGTTTTTAGGAAAATCTAGGCAACTCCGTGCAGAAATATCTTTGGAAATCACTTGCAGCTTTATTTCAAAAAATGATTTGAATGTGCCTCCAGTGTGTTGCTTTATTCATATTTAAAAATTTTCTACTTTGAAGGTCATAAATTTGGTGTTTTAAAATTTTCTCTTGCTTTTGTATCCCTTTTGGCTTGTATTTCCTTCTGTTACTGTTAATGCAAGATTAACATTTTGTTTTGAAATAATTATTGATAACATTTTGCATCCTTTTCCATAGATATCTTGTGCTGGTAGGCAAGCAAAATAGTTGAAATTCTATAATTGTGCTTGAATCGGTGGTTTATAAACCTGAATTACTTGTTGACAAATTTGTGTGTGTTATTCGTTGCGATTATCAATCTGTTGTGGATTTTAAGGTAGTTTTGGAGAGCATTGATGATTATTATGTGTTGCTGAATGTTGAACCATTGGGAGAATGGTTTGAGGATAAGAGAGAGCAAATGCCATGGGTTAAGCTGATAACGTATTTCAGGGGAGGCACTGATAGTATTATTAAAGGAGTTTTAGCTGCTATTAATTTTCTACTTAAGAAATTCCACTTTCAGTTTTGGACTTACTGTTTACCTTTAGACTTGTGGTTCTATCTTGATTATTTTTATGAGCCATTGCTATTGATGTTGTGTGAAAATGCATTATTGAAATGCATTTGTATGCCTGCAATTGTGAAGAGATTGGAGAGTGACTGTTTTGATTCTCACGAGCTAGGAGGAGTTTGGTTTGCATTAATAAAAACTATCGAAGTTGTTGGAGGTTTCAAAAGGGTTGTTGGTTTATGTTGTTCTTGTGGGAAACTTGATTTTAATATTGACAATCAAGCAGAGATGGAAAAAGAAATGAAGGAGATTGTGTTCCAAGTTGAGTATAAAGGATACTTGCCCATTAAAAATTCTGTTTCGAAGGATGTTTTCAGCTCTAAAATGAAGATTGTTTATACCTGATTATTCGTAGGTTTTGAGTATATTAATCCTTGTAAAAGGGATGAGTTGTTCCAGAATTATTGGCATGCCCAGTTGAAAATTGATTTGTATTTCTTTCTTATTGTCTCTATTCCTCATGGCGATGAATTGTTTCTGCATTATTTGAGTGTTATGGAGGATGTTATATGGGGTGCTAAAATTGCCACAGTGTTCAAGGGTGGAACCAAATTTTTAGTGAATATAGTGAAGGGTGTTGTTATTCAAAGACATAAGTGTTGTTGTGCTTGTCTTGATCTTATAATTTTTGTGAGGAATCTTGGTTCTGAAATGACTAATAGGGACTTTGGAGAGTTCTATCCTATGCATAGTAAGTTGGTTTTTCTGAAACATACAGAGATGGAGAGAGGTTGGGTTATAATACCTCGGGTAGAAATTAGTTTTTTTATCACAGGAAAGTTCTATTCAGTTGAGGTCATTTAGAAGTTCAGCACCACAGTTGGTTCCTTCTTGCCACAGCTCCTTCATGTGCTTCCAACAGCCAAGAGATATTAATTGATGTGTTTGAGTTTGAGTTAGTGACTTGGATGGTTCTGACATCAAGTTTTAGTCAATTGGAAAATTGTGGCATGTTAATAAAAATGATGAAGAAGAATGAAAGCTCCAGGGTTTGGTTTGATGTTTGGATTTCTACTATTTCTAAATTTTCTTGGAATAATCTGAAGGGTAAAGCTTGGTATGATTTTCAGAAATTGATTCTAGCAAGATGGGTGAAAGAAAGATTTGGTGAGGATTTATTGGTGGAAAAGCCACTGGTTGATGGGTACTCTAAATGTGCAAAGCAGGATGATGCTGACTTGGCCTTTGACATTTTATTAGCAAGAGTTGTCTACACATTGAATTCAATCTTCAGAGGATATTACCAAAGGGGATGTTGTTGGAAAGCTAGCAGTAAGCCACAATGCAGGCAAAAGCTGTAAAGCTTTTTGCAAGATTCTGGATTCGTCTTAAATCAGTGAGATCTGGAGTCATTACCTATTTTCTTGTTTCATATCAAATGCTTTTGAAGATGGTTAATCCTTACGTAAATGGAGTTATAAGGTTCATCTGCCATGATGAATTTATGACCTCCAGAAGTAATATGCATATGGCTTCAAGTAACATTATGGCATTTAAAATGGAGGGGGCAGATTTTGAGAATTGGAGAGTACTTCAGAAGGAGCAGAGCTGCCCTTTACAGTTTCATTATGAGAAGGTAGATGTTATTTTCCATCTGTTTTACATTGGTAGATGGGCCCTTGAAAGATTACAAGATTCCAGTGGTTCATGTGTTGTTGAAGCTGTTATCCAGAAGCAAAATGTTTGCGCCAGCAATGTTATGACAATTCATTCAAGTTTTGTGGTTAACGGTTGGAAGAATTTTCGGAATTTTGTAACACTCCAAGACTTTGAGAGGCTTGATACATTTACTGGTATATCTAATGAATTGAAGTTCAGTGGAATCAGCTATATCCAAGTCAAAGAAATTCCTCAACCATGGGATAAGTTTGTCACAATATTCAACGGAGGTAGTACAGTGAACTTTCGCGGAAGATTTGTTATGGGATGGTGGCAACTAAATTCCTCTAATGTTTGGAAATTCAATGAAGATCGCAAGAATTGGCTTCCAGTTGCTGAATTAGCTTTGATTGAAGACAAAGGTGACCAAGTTCCTCCTGTTGCATGGCACCAAATATTGGAAAGCTGTATTGGGATTGTTTAGTTTTGAGTTACTGTCTTTATGCAGAAATCTCTCATTTTTAATTGCTTCCAAGGCTTGAGGACAAGCCTTGTTTTAAGGGTAAGAATTGTCAAGATATAGGGTCTAAACGATGTCGTTTTAGTTTTAATGTAGGAAATTTTAGTATACCGTGAAAAACATCAAAAGGAGCATGTTGATAGGGAGAGAGAGAGAGAGGGATCATTTAATTATGTGATTTAATTGGTGAGGGATCATTTACTTCTGTGCTTTAATGGATGATTGGTTTATATATCAAAGTTGCCTAGCTAGTGACAGTATATCTCGGATAAAGATTCTTGAATTGTAGGAGAAAAGTGCAGCAATTTCAGAGAGACGATGAAAAACAGTCCATAAAACTAGTCCATAAAACAGTTCACAGATACAGTCCAAAAAAACAGTACATAAAAACAGTCCATAAAAACCACACAAACAGTCCAAAAAAACATTCCAGTAATTGTAGGAGAAAAGTTCAGCAATTTCATAGAGACGATGAAAAACCGTCCAGAAAACAAGTCCATAAAAATAGTCCACATAAACAGTCCAGAAAAACAGTCCATAAAAACCACAAAAACAGTCCAGAAAAACATTCTAGTAATTGTAGGAGAAAAGTGCAGCAATATCAATTGCTGTGATGAAAAACATTCCAGAATGCAGTAAAACGGTCTAGAACATCGCAGAGAAAGAAGCCACCACTTTTACGAAAAACATTCCGGAAATACAACCCTCTCAATTGTACAAAATCCAAATCCACAAAAATATCTAACCACATTTATGTTTCACAATTCATGGATCAATCAACTCTAGAAAAATAACCATCCCAATAGCACATATCAAATCATATACTCAATCACATTGGTACGCCACCAACAATGATACACAAGCAACTTTCCCGACTGCATGAAATATGCAACCATGGGTTTTTTCCCTATTGAATAATTTTATGTTTAATATTGTAAATGGATCCCTCCTTACTCCTGACATGAAAAACCAGTAGCCAAAGATGCTTTAAAGGATGACACGGGAGGATTTATCAGCTGAATCTTACGCTTGGCGAAAATATGGACAACATCCAAGCAAGGGCTCATCCCCTATCCAAGGTTTTGTCAGTTCTTTTGAACCCCTACTTTTTGTTCGATGGATGGAACATTGATAGGTTTAACTATCTAAAATGAGGCACAATTGCATGTTCGTCAACCAACGACATAACGCATCAGATCCATGACCATGCAGTTCTTAGCCTTTAATTATATTTTTCCAAGGAATCAAATTTTTTCTACCTAGGTTTTTTGAAACATTTAATGCATTTCCTGTCAACTCAAACTTTGCATATGATTCAAACAAACCATTACAGACAAAAAAATATCCTTGTATCAACAGCAGTCAACATATATATGAACCTAGGTCAAGCGGTACCTGATGGTGTGTATGAGGCAACCCAAGTGCTGAATTTTCAGGCGTCAAATCAATATCTTTCTCTGTTGGTCCGGTTCTGGGATGAAGAGCGTTACATGTAGATTTCACTAGAACCAAATGCTGTGCTTGGGCGACTGCAACATAAATCAAAACTTTTCTTAATAGGGGGAATGATGCAGCAAAAGTCAGGAGAGCTCTTGAAATAGCATCTCTGGGAAACCAGAATTATGGAAATGATATATATGAAAGTCTTAATTAATCAAAGAGAATGATGAAGATGTGACAAGAACAATACATATCGTGTGTTAAATAAATTACAGCAAAACAATCACGGACAGAGCAGAAAAGCACCATAATATGTGTTGATCTAGGTACTGGGCCTCAAACCTAATTTGTGACAGATTATGTAAATAGATGTGGGTATGTGTGTGACATTTGAGTACCTGCTATGAATTAATCTTCGGTATCTAAGCCGTTGGCGACCAACACCAACTGCTCCAGAAATCACCAAAATAACTTCAAACCCTTGAGAATTTAGTTCCTGAATTTGCATTTTGTGACAATGATATTGCAGTTTTGTATGGTTCAAGTTGGAATTGGTATAAACAAAGATTGGGAGGTACAACAAAATATCAAGTAAATGCATAAGTAAAAGTTACCTGCTCACATAGGGCTCCTAATCTTCCTAATGCTAATCTCCCATCTGCTCGAGTCACAACTGCAGTTCCAACCTTCAAAAGTGAAAACATAACAAGAAGTGAGTGAAATGCGTAAGTGATGATTTTCTTGAGTTATCTAGAAGAGAAAATATTCCAACTAGACTTGATCCAAATAAGAGATCAGGATAGTAAGAGTCAATAGAATCAAACAAATTAGTAAGCACCAATTTTATAGTTCAACTTCCTCAATTAAGATTCTATCAGCTCCTAGCACTAGTCAATTTGCAACAAACTAGATCGCACGTTTAATGTTAAGCTTTAAGGTAAGTTGATGACCTCAAGGTTAACATCCAGGCCACTTGTCCATTTTCACATATCCACATCACATTCAAAATACCATGTGAAGAGAAAGAAGGAGCTAACTAGCAAATTAGTTAAAAGAACCAACACAAACAACATTCTCACTGACATTCATGCATTGCATGCTTCCCCAGCCCACCCCCAAGACAGAAGTGATGCATAATGGGAGCACAGACATAAGATCCACAAACCCTCTAAAATCATTGGGCACGTTAGAACTTACATACTTCAGCATGCACAACACCATCGATTTTTGAAAGAGAAAAAAAAAAAAAGCAAGGGAAGCATTTGCCTTGATCTAAAGAGGCTCTTTGAAAGAGGGGGGAAGAAGTAGGCGAGGGATTTTCTTGTAAGGAGAATTATTAATTTGCTTCTCCATCTCAGGCTTTGAATTTAAACACAATCATTTTTACTACGCTCTTTGACTATTTAACTACGGCTTATTTACATTTCTAATACTCCCACCAAGCCCAATGGAAGAATCGCTAGAGCTTTTTAACATTTTTTACATTTCTAAATCTTGCATCCAACTTTTATCCCCAGCACCACAAAAAATAAACCACATTGGGATTTTATTGACAAACTCGGCACTGCTTCATTGGCTGACTGTCCATAGCATTTGTAATTCTCTTTCTGCGGGGCCTTCCTCTTTTATCATTTACCCTTGATGGATTTGGCAGTAACAGAAACAGAGACACAGGCCAATAATCTTCATGCATTATAGGGAAGAAATGTGATGAATATGTGTCAACCATTGTCCCGCAGAATAAAATTCTGAAACCAAATCCAAGTCATCCCTTTTCAAATCTTCACATACTTTGATTATATAGGAACATGGAATCTTGTAGATATTTATTTTACCACAGCTGCAGGTTTTTTCCCGTATGTTAACGGTGTGTGAATTGTTACCTCTCTCATATGGACGAACACCAGTGCAAACTTGGTATAACCCATCCTCCCGATAAAACTGTGTTATTCTGTGATACTTTGACCTCCGCTGATTGTTCAAGTACTTCTCCGTAACCTTTGTAGGCCAATGATCATTCTCTTTCAAATATTTAAGGCCCTCTACAAGGTACCTTTCAAAATACTTAACCAAGCGGAAGAAAATAAACCGCACACAAGCGGTTACCGGTAGTTGTCTGACCTCCAACAGTACACCATTGAACGACTCACTGTTATTGGTGGTCATTATCCCATACCGGTATGGCCATCGTGACAAAGAGTCCACTGATAAAATGGGATGTCAGCCAACCAATTATACGCAGACTCGTAAACCGATCTAATTGTCCTCATTATTGCAGTGAACTTCCGAATTTGACGTGCACTAGATGCCCCTGCCATGAGGTTATTCAAATCGGCATCCTTGAACTGCTTACTGAAATTGGCTTTAACATGTCGAGAGCAGAACTTGTGATGGACATAAGGGGGCTGCAATAATGGGTTGTTCTTAACTGCCGCCAAGATAGCCCTGTGCCTATCAGAAATTAGACAAACGTCAAGGCGGCCTCCGACTACATGTCGTACAAGAACGGCCAGAAACCAAGACCAATTAGCCAAGTTTTTCTCGTCACAGAGAGCATAGGCCAATGGAAATATATGCCCCCCTGCATCAACGCCACATGCAATCAGTAGCTTCTCATTGTACCTACACATATGGGTCCCATCTATGGTAATAATTGGCCGACAATGCTTGAATCCCTCAATGCTTGGCCTAAAAGCCCAAAAAACTGAATGAAATATACTCCTTTCTGGCGTGGTACCATCTGCGTGTCTCCAATCCACAATAGTGCCTGGATTTGTCTGTTGCACAGCCTGCATAAATATAGGCAACTCCCTATAAGATTCATCCCACCCTCCATACACCTGTTCGACGGTCTTCTTTTTCCCCAACCAAGCCTTCTTATATGAAATATCCACCCCTAGCTTCCTAACATCCTCCTGCACATCCCGAATGCTGTAAGATGCATTTGCCTCCACATTTCCCCTAACTAAATGCCCAATGGTATTGCAATCAACATTTGGATGATCATGGCATGTTCACTTCGGAGAGCATGAGTGGTCGAAGATACGATGAGTAATCTTAAAGTGACGACCACTTTTACATGTTGCGTGGACGCTCTATAGACACTTCTGCTCATCTTTGTATGCGCAGATAACTGTCTAACGCGTCGGCGTAGAATACAGTAATCTGTAGTATCGGTTGGCCCAGACCGACCACAGCTTAACGGCATTCTGGAGAATCTTCTTCGTCCCAAAAACCATTCCCTTCTCCAAATTGGCAGACATGTCATCTTTCCATACTGGGCATGACCCGTCGTGGAACTGATCGATCGTGTGCTGCGCCTCATCCCCAATGGAGTTGAAAAATTTTATACTTTCCCCGACGTCTTCACGCGACTTTACAGGAAATGCAGATTTGGCCAATGGAATAGGCATGTCTCCCAATTCACACTGTCCCCTGACGTGTTCCCCGACTCCACCTACGGACGCATTACCACCCGACACGACATCAAGAACATCCACCTCATGAGGGGTGTGAAGGGGGGTTGGGTTATCCTGCACTAAATACTCAGAAGTGCTCAATCCATGAACTGCTTCTAGGTGAGGTAGCGATTCGAGGGCTGGTTGTGAGGAAGGACAACCGAAGAGGCCTCGCTCGGCCAAAGAATTGAGGTTAACATCTCCCCGCATTTCCTCTCCTTGTCCACTATTCAATAGTTCTGTGAATGACATTACAGATGAGCAGATAATGTTAAAGTCATCTCCGTCATCAGGGTGGGTTGCAATGGGAAGTCGCTCCTTAATTAAATAAACCTAGACAGCAGCAACAAATGGGTAGTATTTTGGTATATTGAGCATATCACGGAGGCTTTCATCATCATCTATGAGAATGTGCTCAAACACACTCCGTTCGGGAGCATTAGCAGGGACGAGCACTGGAGTTCTACAATAAATCTGCAGCTTGTGGTGGAGAGGTGATGTTTTGATGACTTCGTAAAACCTCCGAGAAATGAGCTCGAAATTCATAGTCTCAGGAACTGAAATAGTTCGCCATGGAAGAGAACTGTACTCTGAACCATTGGGACCCCGCACAATTCTCCCATCCTAATATAACATAACTCTAACGGATTTCCCTGCCATTTCAGTGCAGCACAGATGTACCACCAAGTTCTATATACCTCAACCAGCAGAAGCACTTGTTCAACTGTTTACCGGACTACTTCAGCTATAGAAAATATCGATATAAATAACAACATCAACATTTCTACAAGGGCTTACGAAAAACTAGGGCATATTCCTAAAATATGAAACAAGAACTATAAGAAAATATGAATCATAAATTTTAACCCATATCTGAAGCATACATCCTAGATCATGAATCTTAAATGCCTAGAATGAAGAACGTTAAAAACTTCGCTTCAAGATTTGCACCATATAACATTCATAAGTCAAGAAAACAAATACAAAGCCAAACAAGTTCTAAGAGGGAAAACTCCTAAATTTGAATCCTAAAATAAAGAGAATTTAAGTCCTTCTCTCAAATCACTAGAACCATATACCCTAAATACAAAGCAATAATAAGATCAAGAAATTTTCAATAAACCCATAAACCATCTGCAAGAAGGAATAATCTTTACACTTGAACCATAAAGTGCCAATACCCATGATATGACGTAAAAAATCCGCTTCAGGAATGATGCTTCTTCACAGCCCAATGAATTCTTGTAAACAGCAATTGTCCAATCCAAATGAAGCCTCGCAGGAAAATGAGGAGCAATAAAGGGCCCAATCTTTGGATGAAGCTTTTTACTGTGCAGTAGAATGGATCACTCTAATAATTGATCTGAGTAAATCGGTTCAGCAACAGTGATGAACTTTAAGGATTCTGGATCACTTGATTCGGTAATGGTGATGAAGCTTGAGGATTTAGCACTGTTCCGGTGACAACAATGGAAACTAACCAAGAAAAGGGGCGGGGCTTTCCCCCCTGTATAGGCTCCGACGATCAAGTCAGTAATATGAGAGAAATAAACAGTATTGAATGATATTTTTGGGAGAAACAACAATAATCAGAGAGAGTAGCAAGAAATTGTTCATGAAGTACTTGTCCAGAATTCCCTTCTATTTCCCTTCTATTTCCCTTACCTGAAATGAGGCTGGTGCCTGAGTATTTATAAGCCCACTTTGATAGTTCCGTTGGATTGTGATGTCATACGCTCCCACTTATTCTTTTTAATGATACTTTAGCCGTTCCGGGAAAACTGGCTTTAACTTTGGCTCCTTTGTCATCATTGCTCTGCATATATTAAGATAATGGTCCTACCATGATGTCTAACTGTTTTGAATATATTATCTTTATCTCGGATCGGTTTACTCTTTACCGATCTAAGCTTTTATGTGTTTTAGTTACTTACCGACCTGAGTTTTTACACTGTTGACCGATCTAACTTCTCTTAAGCTTTTACCACCGACCTGGGTTTCTTGAGTATAGTTACATTTTGACTGACCCATTCTTACCGAGCTGATTATAAGTTTTACCGATCTAAGATTCACCAATTGTTTTATAATGTTTTCCGACCTAAGCTTTCATGAGTCATTACTGATCTAAGTCTTCATAACCGATCTGAAGTTGTAACACAGATTTGTACGATATTTTCGATCTGAGCATGGCTCTAGGCCTCTTTATCTTTTACTGTTTCTTTGTTTTAATTCATTGGGCTAGGCCCAATGGGGATTTCAATTTTATGCACATCAACAAGCCCCCCCAGTATTAGGTTTTACCGATTTAAAACTTAATACTCTTTGGGTTTTCCGAGCTAAGACCTAGCGTAAAGGACATCATGAATTTCTAGATATTAATACGAGCCAATTTTCCGAGCCAAGCGTGATTCTATGTTTTAATGATGCTAAAGATAAAGAGTCATTTATTTGGTGTTCATCCGACCTATAACTTACCAAACAAGACAAATGTGAGTCCTGACTGAGAGATCCAGCTTTGAAGAGAATATGGTGTCAGCCAGTGTATAGGTTATAATTGTAATACCGATCTAAAGAATTTGAATAGTTTTCAGACAAATAAATGTAACCATAAAGGCGTACCTTTGCGTTACCCTAGATCGGGATTTCGAAGAGGCGGACTTGTCAGAACATGCCTTCTCAAACGATACGACTTCAGAGGTCGTTTATGTTCTCGAAGCATCATTAATGACTACAGCTTTTGGTCTGCCCACGTCTCTTCAATTTCTTCGAGGCTCCTCTATAAAACCGTGAGAACCACAAGCATTTGGCACCATTTGATATTTGCTTTCCTGAAAGAACGAGAGAGACAGAAAGAAAAAGATTTTTTACTTCCCTGCCTACCGCCGGAATCTTCGTACTTCGCCGGAATCCGAAGGTGTCATCTCCCCAATCCGTTGATCTCGTCTGTGTTGTGGCTCCATTGTCACTGTCATTCAGTCACCGCATCTTTTTACCCGTTCGTCTATTCGCAATGGCCTCCGAAAAGAGTTCGGGTACCGGAGCATCGCGTCAGGCACCGGCAGCAGGTTAGCATCCTTGACCCTTTCTTTTCTGATGATTTATTTTCCGTTCAAATCTGTCTTGTTTGAGCATTTATGTAGGAGTGATTTGTCCATGATTATTTGAATTGATTGCTGTAGATTCGGCTGCTACACACGAATTTAAACCCGAGGAAATAATTTCACAAATGACTATGGCAGATTTAGTAAGACTTAGGTCGACCCATTATATAGATCCTTCTGTTCCTATTCGTCTACCCGAGCCCGAAGAGAGGATAAATATTGCATCTGAGGGTTGGGTTGGGGTTTATGAGTATCATATTAATTTTGGACTGAGGTTTCCGACCCTAGATCTGTTGAACGAAATGTGTGACTTCCTTAATATCGGGTTGAGCCAACTAGTACCTAATGCCCTTAGGTTTCTGATAGGGTTCACATATGTGTGTTTTGGGGCTGGGGTTCGGCCTACGGTAGACTTGTTTTTTCAATTTTATACTGTTCGTAAATACCCTTATGGCAAATGGTGGGTGACCTTCAGAAGCGTAGAATAGCCCTGTACTTATTACCGATTCCCCTGATACCAACAAACAATGGAGGGATAGAATTTTTATGGTGAGGGCTGAGGAAGCGAACCTACCCTGTCGTTGGTCTCAGTTTATTTTACCAGTCGAACAATCCCGAGACAAGTCCGACCCCAGAATTCAATCGGACTATAAGGTGCTAAAAAACTATAGTAGCTCGGCTAAATATTCGGTTAAATTTCCTTCAGAGGATCTTCTTGTTTCGGCCGGGCTGAGCCAATCCCCCAATGTAGAAAGTAAATACCTGTTCCTTGAACTCTTTATCATAGTATCCTCACCCTGGCTCGGTAATTTTGATTCATTCATGTTGCTTATTTTCAGGTAGTCTCGGCGGGTTCGGAAGGAAGAAAAAAGCCAACAAGCCTGCTGCAGCTTCAGGATCTTCAAAAAGATCGGCTGAGATCGATCTTACAGATGAGGTCGAGGTTGCCGATCCTCACAGCCTAGCATTGGTGACCCGGGTCGCAAAGAAGAGCAGGCCGACCCCGGAAGAAATCCAGGCAGCTAAAGCTGCCAAAGCTCCACAAACACTGTCTGGCCCCACTTCTAGAGTTGAGCTGCCAAGTCCGGAAGATCTGTTGGGCCCTGCAGACCCGGTGACCAAGGAAAGGGTCCTTTTCCTGAAAGATCAAAAGGATCGACCGTTCTCCTTAGCTCGGCCTATTCACCAGGTTGATTCGTCGGAGCCGCCACCGGAAGACCTTATGCCATTTCAAGAAGTGGCGGCCGAATCTTCTCAATCTTTTGAGGAGATTATCCGAGTTGGGGATAAACTCCGGGATCATTTGAATGAAGCTGTGGCGCAGAAGACCCTTATAGCCGCACACATCAAAAAGGTGATTTTCCAAACAAAAGTTTTTCCGAAATAAATGGTTATCTGGGACATCATTTTCGTAATACCCTTGTCTCGGATTTTGGCAGGTATTGTTCAATTATGCGGCCACAAATAGGAGAACGACAGCTTTGGATGTCCTAGCCCAAAGCTATGAAATGGAAAGGTCGAAGAGACCGTTCGAGGCTGTTGAGGATTTAGAGCTTAAGCTGGGGGTCGAACGCAGCAAATATACAAAGCTTGAGGCTGAAAAGATTGGGCTAATGAAGCAAAACCAAGGTCTGCTTTCGAAATCGAGCCAGCTGGAGACTAAGGTCCAGGGTCTGGAAACCGACGTGGATATCCTGAAGAAAAGCGAGGCTGCCCTGCTTAAAGAAAGATCCAACTGGGCGAAAGAAAAAGCTGACCTGGAAAAAGCTGCAGGGGAGGCTAAGAAAGCTGCAGAAGAGGCTACAAAGAAGGCTGCAGCGATGGTTAGCTCGGAAGATGTCGAAGCAGCTCGCCAAGCCGAGCTCAAAACTTTTAAGGAAGGGACCCTGCTGGAGTTGATGAACCGTCGTTTCTTCGAGCTGATCCAGTGCGGGTATACTATATGTTGGGACGAGCTAAAAGGCTCTAGGTCGGCAGAAGGTGCTCCAGAAGACTCCATAGCCCAGAATTCTTTGCTTCCGGAGGGACGCGATCCTTTCGACTTGGTAGAAGAAATCAAGCAAGAATGCCGAGACATCGGTGTTCCAATCCCAGAAAAGGTCGAAGAGGATCCTGTGGCCGACCCCCAGGAGACAGCAGATGAAGCCTCTTCTCAAGCTCCTCCTTCATGAAATCGGCCTTCTCTTAGATCGAGCTTGCTCTTCCTTCCAGCTGTGTGAGGAATGTAGGTAGCATGCCTAGATGCAGTTGATGTACTTGGCTTTATACTTAGTAAAATTTTTTCTGATTCTGGTCCCTTTCGAAGAGTTTTTCAGATCGTCTTTGTAACCGAGCTGGATTATTGAATAAAAATGATCTTTTCTGTTTCCTTCAAAGAAATTTTTTCAACTCGAACTGCTTTACTGATAATATTTTCTCAAGTGTGCTGCATTCCAAGTTCGCGGAATCAATCGTCCTTGCAAATCTTCCAAAATATAACTTCCTGTAGGTCGGGCCTCGATTACCCGATAAGGTCCTTCCCAATTAGAAAATAACTTGCCTTGTTCTTGTGGTTTGCTAATAGATCGGTTTCGCAAGACTAAATCTCCTGGTACAAAGGCTCGATGTTTGACCCAAGCATCATAGTGTTGCCGAACTAAATTTTTGTAATTTAGTTGGTCTGAGTCTCGAACTTCTTCTATCAGATCCAAGCTGAGCTCCAAGTTTTTCTAGTTTTGATCCCTTTCGAAGTGCATAACTCGCGGGGCTCCACTTTGTATTTCTGGAGGATGAACTACCTATGCGAAACGTTGGGTGATGCCAAGGCTGTGAACTCCTTAGATTCGAACTGAGTTCCATTGTCTGAAATAACCGAGGCCAATAAAACCCAGCCCAATTATTTTCTTGGCCAAATCCCGAGCCCCAATGTAAGACCCTCAATCCCCTTGATGTACTTCAACATGGCCTCTGCTTCTCCCGATCCCAAGCACTTAAGCAAAGGCGTCAAAAAAACCCTTATACAGGTTCTCTCCAATTATCTGTGTAGTGTTTAGCCTTCCTTTGTATTCGTTGTGCTTCTTTCGTGAATCTGGTAAAATGCCATCTTGTGTATTGCCACATAGGAAACTTCCAATCCCGATCCTCTCTTATAGACGAGATTGCTGGTTCGGCTGTGCTCCTAGTCTGTACCTCTCCTACTAGAATGCTTTTAGTCAGGTGAGAGAAAACCGAAGAATGCTGCACCAGTGCTAAATATTTCTCCATTTGTCGATCCTTAGCCTTATACTCCCCCAAAATTTGTTTAACTACAAGCTGGGAGTCTGAACAAATTTTTAGATTTTCGATCCCGAGTTTTCGAGCTAACTTTAGACCGGCTATCATGGCTTCGTATTCTGCTTCATTATTTGTGGTTTTGAAGTGGAATCGTAGAGCATAAGTGTGAATTTCTCCTTCTGGGCTGGTGAGGATGATCCCCGCACCCGATCCGGACTGGCTTGAGGCACCATCCACGTTGAGAGTCATGCGCCGTCACCTTCTGTTTAAAAGCAAATCGGTTTCTTCTGACGGGCTGAATATATTCTCTTGGTTGTTTGGCACTCCTTCAGCTATGAAATCTGCCAACACCTGTCCTTTGACTGTTGTGGTGCAAAGGTGATGCCATATTCCCCTAATTCGATGGCCCATTTGGTAAGTCGACCTGAGACTCCTGCCTTTTGTAAGATGGCTTTAAGGGATGTATCGGTATAAACGGTAACTCCATGAGAATTGAAATAAGGTCGGAGATGCCGAGTAGTTTGAACTAAAGCCAAAACCAGCTTTTCTAAGCTAGAATAGTTCTTTTCAGCTGCCTGCAAAACTTTGCTAACAAAATAGATGGGTCTTTGAACCCGGTTATCTTCTCTAAGTAAAAACAGCTAATTACAGATGTAGTAGTGGCTATGTATATGTACAATTATTCTCCATAAATAGGTATGGTCAAAGATGGCAAAGAATCGTTCAAGAGTAATTTGTTCAGCCGACCGAGATAAAAACCGATCTAAAACTGTTGTTCTTCCCGTTAACTGTGGTACTTAATGAATTGACTTAGGCGGATGTATTTGTAATTAACCGAGATACCCCCTTTGAAACCACGTAACCTTAGAATTTTCCCGAAGTAGCCCCAAAAACACATTTTTTCGGATTTATCCTTAATTGATATTGAACAAGATCTTCTAGTGTTTTCGCGTAAGTCAAGCAAACAGGCAGTGTCATTTTTACTTTTAACAAGCAACTAATCAATATATGCTTCCATGTTCCGTCCTAACTGATTTTTGGAGATCTTACCAAATGCTGAAATGTAATTAAGCATAGTAATAAAGCAATGAGTACCTTTTATCCGCGATGAAAGATGTTTTCTCATCGTCCTTTTTAGCCATGAAGATCTGATGATAGCCTTTGTAAGCATCTTAATAAGTTTTTGTATGACCTTGACTCTGGTGAGTTATCCGGTCAAATGCTATCCTTTCCTGTGTCTCAGCCAACTGCTTAGCCTTTCTTATGATTTGTCTCGGCCATATACACAATCCTGCCTACGTTTGTCTCAGCTAACATATTGACGTTGCCCCTGGTTTGCCCTGATCAACGTATTGATCATGTACATGGTTTGTCCCGTCCAATGTATTGACCCTATTCCTGGTTTGCCCTGATCAACGTATTGATCCTGTACATGGTTTGTCCCGTCCAATGTATTGACCCTGTTCCTGGTTTGCCCTGGTCAACGTATTGATCCTGTACATGGTTTGTTCCGTCCAATGTATTGTACTTGCCTATGTAACATTGCCTTGCCTGTTTAATGTTAACAAATAGGAGCCATCCCATACATGATAGACAAAACATATGCAAAATTGAAGCCATGGCTTAAGAACGGTTTGAGCCTTCCAAGGTATACATGGTAAGGTGATCACATGATTCCTGTAAGTAGTAGCTGGCCAGCTATCATGGTTACTGGTATAATACTCAACCGTCCTGTGAGTATAACATGGTGATTGCCGAAGCCAATCAATGGTGTCCGAACTGGACTTAACTGTGCCTTGTGTAATTGACAACCAGCCAGTGCCTGGTTGTAATTATATTGTTAGAACTACCCGTGTCTAACAATGTCCTACGTTCTTTGAAAGCGGTTCCAAACCGTGTCTTTCAGTAATAATGAAAATCATGATGTGAAAGCGGTTCCCAACTGTGTCTTTCGCAATACATACTGAATAATGAACATAGTAACTTGAGCATCTAAGATATTTTATCGTCCTATAGACCGTACCTGATGGCCTCCATGTCCTACCCACAGTGCCTAACCTGACTTCATGATTTGAATGCGTGTCCCGGGGTTGTCCCTTAGATCGTCAACTGATGGGGGATTTATCCTCCAGGTCGTCCACTAGTGGGTTTTGCCTTTTTGGGTCATCCACCGCTGGGGTCTACCCTCTAGGTCGTCTTCTGCTGGGTCGGCTTCTAAGGTCATCCTCTGCTGGATCGATCTCCAAGGTCATCTTCTGCTGGATCGGTCTTTGAGGTCATCCTCCGCTGGATCGGTCTTTGAGGTCATCCTCTAGAATGTCTTTCTGATTGCCATTCTTTCATTTCTCGATATTCATGCGCCACAAAGAACAACAAATGCAACAAAAATTATAGTATACATCCAAGAAAACAAGAGACATGGTATACAATTTCAGAACATATTTTTAATTGTTTCAACGGATGCCCTTTGAGGCGTTCCTCATGAAATATTAATGACCAGATAAATGCACACGGTATGCTGGTTGGAAGCGGTTCATGAACCTGGCATTCCCAAATGTACATGATATGCTGCTTGGAAGCGGTTTAAAAAGCAAGCCTTCCCAGATGTATACGATATGATGTCGATTCATTGATGCCAACCAAATTTGTATTTCTATGTGTCAGTTAAGAAATTAATTGTCCCAAAAACAGTACCTCATTGGAGAATTATTTCCTTATTGCAAACTGCTATTCTGAAAGAGGAAGCATCCGTTCCCGAACTTCTTGCATCATGTCTTCAACAAATTTCTTTGATTGTGAAGAAAATTTGATGAAGAAGATCGATCAAATCGTCCCCACAGTCGGCGCCAGTTGATGTGACGTAAAAAATCCGCTTCAGGAATGATGCTTCTTCACAGCCCAATGAATTCTTGTAAACAGCAATTGTCCAATCCAAATGAAGCCTCGCAGGAAAATGAGGAGCAATAAAGGGCCCAATCTTTGGATGAAGCTTTTTACTGTGCAGTAGAATGGATCACTCTAACAATTGATCTGAGTAAATCGGTTCAGCAACAGTGATGAACTTTAAGGATTCTGGATCACTTGATTCGGTAATGGTGATGAAGCTTGAGGATTTAGCACTGTTCCGGTGACAACAATGGAAACTAACCAAGAAAATGGGCGGGGCTTTCCCCCCTGTATAGGCTCCGACGATCAAGTCAGTAATATGAGAGAAATAAACAGTATTGAATGATATTTTTGGGAGAAACAACAATAATCAGAGAGAGTAGCAAGAAATTGTTCATGAAGTACTTGTCCAGAATTCCCTTCTATTTCCCTTCTATTTCCCTTACCTGAAATGAGGCTGGTGCCTGAGTATTTATAAGCCCACTTTGATAGTTCCGTTGGATTGTGATGTCATACGCTCCCACTTATTCTTTTTAATGATACTTTAGCCGTTCCGGGAAAACTGGCTTTAACTTTGGCTCCTTTGTCATCATTGCTCTGCATATATTAAGATAATGGTCCTACCATGATGTCTAACTGTTTCGAATATATTATCTTTATCTCGGATCGGTTTACTCTTTACCGATCTAAGCTTTTATGTGTTTTAGTTACTTACCGACCTGAGTTTTAACACTGTTGACCGATCTAACTTCTCTTAAGCTTTTACCGACCTGGGTTTCTTAATAGTTTTACATTTTGACTGACCCATTCTTACCGAGCTGAATTATAAGTTTTACCGATCTAAGATTCACCAATTGTTTTATAATGTTTTCCGACCTAAGCTTTCATGAGTCATTACTGATCTAAGTCTTCATAACCGATCTGAAGTTGTAACACAGATTTGTACGATATTTCCGATCTGAGCATGGCTCTAGGCCTCTTTATCTTTTACTGTTTCTTTGTTTTAATTCATTGGGCTAGGCCCAATGGGGATTTCAATTTTATGCACATTAACCCAAAATTAAGAGAAATTAGGAAATCCATTCCAGTAGCTAGCAATTCAAAACTACATCCCAACAAGTAAAGAAAGTGAAGAAAAACCAATCCTATACCCTACGTTCTAAATGCTTGGAAATGAAAGAACAATTCAAAACTTCTTTCACACATTTGGAAGTCCAAACCATATGTCATCCAAGAATCTTTCGATTTTCAAATGAACAATACCTAAATTATAACCATAAAACCTAAATGTCCAAAAATGAGGAAAATTAAGAACTTCAATCCAACATCTAGCAATGGAAAACTTCATGACCTCTAACACAAGTCAAGAATACCTTCCAAACAACAATTATAAAGAGTTAAGCAAAATCTACTCCTACTAGCTCTAAATATTCCTACCCAAAAGTTTGAAAAGTGGAAAACCAATTCTAGACCCACAAGAATCAAACCTAGACTATCTAAAGGCATGGGAAGCATGAATAAACAACAATTATCCAAGGAAATGCAAATTACAAGAACAAAATCGGATACACTTAAGAAATTCAAATTTCATCCCAAAAAAAAAAACTTAAATACGAAATTAAAGTAATGAACGCAAAAAACCAAGTTAGAAAATGGAAACCCACCTTCTAGAGAAGCCTTTGATGTAGGAAGTTCAAAGATTAAACCACCAAAATCTTTGAACTCTCGCTTAACAACAGCATACAACTCGCGGGGAACGGTCGCTTGAATACTATAACCGGTGTTACTTGACAAAGGACAATCACCTGCGACATCAATAAAAAGGATCTTACCAACCATGCAAGCGATATTGAATTAATGGAAAAATTGTGTGTTTAATTAATTCGCCCTTTTTCATATTCAGTTTATGAATCCCTGGAACCATTTTGACTTTTTGCCTGAGATTTTCTTTTTGTTTACTTATCGTCGGAGCATAAAGTAGTGGTAAAAGTTCAGGTAAGAGACCTTTGATCAAGTTTGGCTTATTATGAGCTGCTGTACTCAAAGCCAAAACAGCTGCCCGCCTAACATGCTACCGATATAAGTAGAAAATAAAAACTACGACAGCAACCCCAGAAGTAAAAGAAACCAAGAATTCCAGCTAAGGGAACAATTGAATCAGCTGGCGACGGAGTGCTGGGAGAACGTATACAGGATTCTTCTTAGATAATATTCAGGAGAAAGTAGATTACTTCTATAAGAGGAACATGCAAATTAAGAGAATATCAAATGATTAAAAATTTTGGTAAAATTTGAAACCAGTGAGCATTAAGGCCCTGTATTATATCAAAGTTGTGGTCAAACCCTTGGTTTGTTTTCAAAACCTTTAAAAAGTGTATTAGAAATGCAAAAAAATGTTCTGGGAGTAAATAAAAATTATTATAAATCACAAATGACTACTAGAAGTGTGATAGCATATAGGGCCTAAATAATTTGAAAACACATGGATCAGATAAATCACTTCCTACTACTCTACAAGTGCGATAAAAGCATTATCATCCACATTTTGCAAATTAAAATTTCAAGGATCCCAAATATTTAAGAAATAGAAGTTCATAGTAGCTTTATGGCTTGTTTCACGACAGAACCCTTTCTCCCTAGCCTAAAGAGGAGGGAGATTTACAGAGAGAGATGGAACCATTTGAAATTAAAAACAAGCAAAGTAATAAAAGGAGATCACAATCTTAAACTAAGGAATTCATGAAGGCAGAAGAAAATGCTTCATTCATCAAGGTAAAGAATGATTATTCCCTCATCATTTAGAGCAGCAAAAATAGCAGTCAAACTATCAGCTTGTGCTAAAAAGTCATCAAATCCTCTATTTCCATGCAAAGGGACAAAAATAGAGTTTCTAACAATAACATCGGCATCTGCCACGGCTGCAATAAGAAGCTTTTCTACAATCTGCAGAAATAGAACTACAACACAGGACAGTGACCAACCATCAAGCACATAGTGAGCAATTGCAAATGACAGAAGTTCATGAAAGAGGAAATGCATCAACAAACAGGACCTTGAGGTACAACGCAAGATAGTAATCCAAAGTAAGAGTAACAAACCCAAAAAAAGAACATCAAATGAGATCAAACAAAAACTGGATGATATACAAAATAAATTTTCACACTGCATACAAATACGCATGCCAAATAAATTGTTTCTTTCAGAATTGAATGGAGAAAGTCCTAAGATCCACCTCCCACCCATGGCAGCATGTATATGTGTGAGAGACCGAGACAGTGGGGGTATGGATATGTTACTCTAATATGCTAATTTTAAACTAGCGAAGAAATAATGAGCCCAGCAATTTGCATCAAGGCACTTCGACCAGAGAAGTTGCCCAGTCCTTTGAACCACCCTCAAGGATTCTTCTGTAAGTTATTGCAATCTAAATACATAAGCTAGACCAAGTAAATATCAGTCCTAAAATCATCACAAAATAAACACCCTCTCCAAGCCATCTCAAACAGATATACCTCACCAGTACAAAGCAATAAAAACAGTCTCGTCAGATCTGAAATAGTCATTACTTGAAAGATCACTGACTAAATTTCTTGGCAAAGAATCACAGTTATTAAGACTTTATCCAAAAATCCAAATGCTCCCTCTAAGAAGGCAAAGAAAAGCAATGGAACTCTTTACAGAACAATGAATGCAAGTAAAGGAATGCAACGATGGGAGCAAAGCAATCCAAACTCTACAGCTTAGTTATACTTTGTTCTTTCTAAACTTTAAAACCACCAAAGTTGAATAAGTGAGGAAGTTGATCGGTCAAATACATATGGCTGGCTGCACATGACTAATAAACAGGAAGAAAACTAGAAGATTTAAAGGAGTTTATCGAGCTAACATTTAAAAGAAAAGGATCTGCTACGTGAAACCATTTCTAGAATTGAAACTAGAAGTTTGAAAAGAGCAAAAATAGGATTTAAGCCCAAACTATATAGTTAACTAAGAAAATGTCAGCTAATTTAGACCCAATTCCCTTAAAGAGATTTTAGAATCTTGAAAAGGAGAACAATACTTAGAACTGTTATATGATTATGGAAAAGAAACTTAACTACATAATCACAAATAAGCCAAAGAGAAACAATAAAATAAAAGATAAATTTCAGATCAATAGGAGAGAGTTGGAACTCACAAGTTTTGGTATTTTAAGTAGAAGTGTTATGCGTTCTTAACAAGTAATATTAGCACGTTTTGGTATTTTTATCAACCTCTATCTCTAAAACCTCTACGCAATTTCATAAAAGGAATCACCATAATAAATGCGATTCACCCCTTTTCCATCAACATTAACCACTCAAACTACAACAATGCGTAAGGTAATTTCAAACTACATGGAAATAAGATAGTTTCACCTATTCCCTTTTCTATTGTGTAAAAAAAACTCGCAATTCAACATGAATCCGGAATCCACAACTCATTTTTGCTTCCCCAAACCCACACAATTTGATCCTAGGCAAACAAGATACACATGGAGCATTTTTATCAACGTCTAACTCTAAAACCAACTACAAAGGACATCACATAACCAATTCCATGCTAAAAGATGGTGCAAGAAAAAACAAATGCTTCTATTCCATTAAAAATACAACACTCCACGCAATTTCATAAAAGGAATCACCATAATAAATGCGATTCACCCATTTTCCATCAACATTAACCACTCCAACTACAACAATGCGTAACGTAATTTCAAACTACGTGGAAATACGATGGTTTCACCTATTCGCTTTTCTATTGTGTAAAAAAACTCGCAATTCAACATGAATCCGGAATCCACAACTCATTTTTGCTTCCCCAAACACACACAATTTCATCCTAGGCAAACAAGATACACATGGAGCATTTTTTTCAACCTCTAACTCTAAAACCAACTACAAAGGACATCACATAACCAATTACATACCAAAAGATGGTGCAAGAAAAAACAAATGCTTCTATTCCATTAAAAATACAACACTCCAAGCAATTTCATAAAAGGAATCACCATAATAAATGCGATTCACCCCTTTTCCATCAACATTAACCACTCAAACTACAACAATGCGTAAGGTAATTTCAAACTACGTGGAAATAAGATGGTTTCACCTATTCGCTTTTCTATTGTGTAAAAAAACTCGCAATTCAACATGAATCCGGAATCCACAACTCATTTTTGCTTCCCCAAACCCACACAATTTGATCCTAGGCAAACAAGATATACATGGAGCATTTTTATCAACCTCTAACTCTAAAACCAACTACAAAGGACATCACATAACCAATTCCATGCTAAAGGATGGTGCAAGAAAAAACAAATGCTTCTATTCCATTAAAAATACAACACTCCACGCAATTTCATAAAAGGAACCACCATAATAAATGCGATTCACCCATTTTCCATCAACATTAACCACTCCAACTACAACAATGCGTAAGGTAATTTCAAACTACGTGGAAATACGATGGTTTCACCTATTCGCTTATCAATTGTGTAAGAAAACTCGCAATTCAACATGAATCCGGAATCCACAACTCATTTTTGCTTCCCCAAACACACACAATTTGATCCTAGGCAAACAAGATACACATGGAGCATTTTTATCAACCTCCAACTCTAAAACCAACTACATAGGACATCACATAACCAATTCCATACTAAAGGATGGTGCAAGAAAAAACATATGCTTCTATTCCATTAAAAATACAACACTCCAAGCAATTTCATAAAAGGAATCACCATAATAAATGCGATTCACCCCTTTTCCATCAACATTAACCACTCCAACTACAACAATGCGTAAGGTAATTTCAAACTACGTGGAAATACGATGGTTTCACCTATTCGCTTTTCAATTGCGTAAAAAAACACAAGTTTGTAACACTAAATTGAAACAAATTACAAACAAATTTATGAGTCCCATACCCTCTTCCAAACATCAACAACCCTCATAGCGGGGAAGTAAAAAATCTTTGCATTCCATAATTTATGACCAACTATTCCAATGCAATTTGAAACAACAAATAACTTGAACGGCCTAGGTAAAGGTTAATCCACACGGTCCACACATCACATTAGAAAACAACCTCAAAGTAGGTCCTATTTTATACATGAAAACAAAAGATAGAGCTATCACTTAAGATTGTGCAGTAGAATAACATCCCTAGTTTCTAAACGATTAATAAGACAACAAACACAAATTCAATTAATTGAGGGAAACCCAAAACTACTATTCATAAAATTATATCACCCAAAAAATGTGAACAAAAACAAATACAAAACAAATTATACACAACTTTATAACCCTAAGACAAACCTCAAGCAAATTCCAAGCAAAATCGCAGTGGATACGTCCCAAATTGAGCTTTTGATGCCAGAATTTGGGTACCCTTCAAGAAATCCCCAAAATCTAGGGCTCCTTCTACACCCTCCTTCGTTTTTCGGTCAAATGGCCATCGGTCCGGCGAGGTCGCGAGTGGCAGCGACGTGGATCGGGTTCGGCCCGAACGGGAAGGGGCGCGCCGGTCGGTTAGTCGGCGTCGGAGTGTGTGGGTCGCCGTTTCTATCCTCCCTCTTTCGGGTGCTCTGTTTTTCTGCTGCGTGAATTTTTCACGCAGCATTATATATATATATATATATATTTTCTTAGAAAACGAATCCGTGAAATTCGTTTTCGATGGATTTATATATATATATTTTTTCCCTAGAAAACGAATACGTGAAATTCGTTTTCTATGGAAATCGAATTCAGTGAATTCGTTTTCTTTTAAAACGAATTTGCTGAATTCGTTTTCCTTCCTTTTTGAAAAACCAAAAAAAAAATGAATCACAGAAATTCGTTTTCTCTGAAAACGAATTTCCGTGATTCGTTTTTTTCCGATTTTTTTTTTATAATTTTTTTCCCTCCCTGTTCTTACCGAAAACGAATCTGCCAAATTCGGTTTTTCGGAAAAACGAATCTGGCAGATTCGTTTTCTATAGATCCGGAAAAAAAAAATTTTTGCTTATTTTTGTAATTTTGTGAGCCTATTTGATTATTGGCGGAAAAAATCCAAAAAACCTTAGTTATTACTTTTTTTAGTTTAAATTGTAAAATTAGAGGTGATACACTCGGTGAAAATCCATGGTGAATTTTCATGGTGACTGACGTGACAACTACATAGAAGCAGTGGCAGAGCCAAAAAAATAATTTAGTTGGGGCACATTTATATTTACAACACATAATAAAAATAAATAAATATATATATATATTCTAATAGATTTTAATACCTACTTTTATACTATACAATTATTCTCTCTATTTCTTTCTTTTCTCCTCTTTGAACTAACGTTTATGTTGCTTTTTTTATGGGGCATACTATTTGCAGGCTCAATTTTACTATTTACAAGCACATTTTCCTGTAAATAATCTATTTTGCCCTTTAGGTTAAAAAAAAGAAAAACCTAATTAACACTATATAAAGCATTCATTTTCAGTAGGGGCATAGAGACCTCTCCCACTCACATTTTACACCTTTCCAATTACACTCATTCATTTTTCACTTACACGTGTATCTAAATATGACCAATAGTCACACGGACGATCTAGATTATACAGTAAGTAAATAATTCCGTATTTTTTTTCTTTTTTTTTGCGCAGAATTTTTTTTCCAAAATACCGCCAGTTAAAATACCGTCCCGTATGGGTGGTATTTTCCTAAAATACCACCCAAGGAGGGCGGTATTTGGAAAAATACCGCCCATGCATGGCGGAATTTGGCAGAATACCGCCAATCCAGGGCATGCATTGGCGGTATTTTGCCAAATACCACCCATGCATTGGCGGTATTTTGCCAAATACCGCCATGCATGGGCGGTATTTTTGTAAAATACCGCCTGGCGGTATTTCACCGAAATACCCCCATCCGTATTTAAGTAAAAATTTAATAATTTTTTACTAAAAAGCCAAATGAGTTTAGTGTTTAATTATGCTCACCCATCTTTTTGTATTATTAGGATATCTGTATAGAGAGGAATGAAATATTTGCTGACCACTCCGATATATGTCAGACGGACGAAGAGTAAACAAGTAAGGAAGATTTGCTTGTTTGGGTTGAAGCTAGAGTCGCCGAAAACAATATGACTACGAAAATTACTTCAAGTTCCAAAATATTGGGACTTTTCCTTACAAGAGGGAGAAAAGGGCGAGTTCTAATAGGGTGCGACAGATCAGGACAGGTTAGAGATAAGTTATCCCTACCTGAAGGGAAAAGCAGGCGGAACAATACAAGCAGCAAGTTGACAAAATGTCCATTTCAGCTGGTGGGACGAGAAATTATCGGCGGAAATTGGAGGTTAGAGGCCAAAAATTGTACGCACAATCATGAATTACAAGAAGTTCGGAACTAGCATTCAGCTTATTCACGGCTAACAGAACTGAAGAAGCAGAAGATTGCAGAAATGACAAATATTAACATCCGGCCGAAGCATATCTTGGCCCAGTTGCAATCGGATGATCCTCAAAATGTCAGCAACATCAGACAGGTGTACAATGAATCTGCAAAGGTTAAAGGGGTGGCGAGGGGAGATTTGACTGTCATGCAGTATTTTTTCAAACTTTTGCATGATCACGAATACGTATATGCGCGTACAATGAAAAAGGAGAGTAATGCAGTTGGGCACGTGTTCTTTGCCCACAAGAAGGCGCCTTCTCTACTTGGTTTGTTTTTGTACGTTTTTTTTATGGATACGACGTACAAGACAAACAGGTACGACATGCCTCTATTGCAGATAGTGGCGCATGTACCCACTGCTCAGTTTATTCATATTGCTTTCGTTTTCATGAAGGATGAGACTATTCCGAGCTATTTCTGGGACATGATTCAGTTGAGAAAGTTATTCGATGGCGACAAATACCCACATGTTGTCATGACTGATAGAGAAACTGCTTTAATGAACGCTGTGCATCAAGTATTCCCACATGCTACACAACTACTGTGCAGGAGACATGTTGAAATGGATGTGAAGAAACATGTACTATAGTCAGGCAATGACAAAACCACAACATATGTGTTTCTATATCGTTGGGCGCAAGTGGTGAAAGCCTTGACATATGAACAGTTTACGGAAGCTGTGGAATTTATTAATACTAAATATGGAAGTAAATCCAAATTTAGAAACGTGCCTCCATACCTGAAGGATACATGTTTGGATCACCACAGGGACAAGTTTGTATCTGCCTGGACAAAAAATATAAAGCATTACGGAGGGCGTACAATGAACATGTAAGTTACTTCTTACTTTAATTTATAGTTTGTATGGTGTGTAATTACATGATAATAGTGTTCCTATGTGACAATTTTATTTTCAATGTTAATTGACTTTTAGGATTGAAAGTGCACATGCACAGTTGAAGAAGGCAATTGGGACTGATAGAAAGACATTTTCAGGTATTTTTCAAGGAATTAATATTATGATAAAAGAGCAATTAGATAAAGTTTGAACTGCAATGGAGTCTAATCGTAGCAAAACATACCGAAAGATCAACTACTTACTGTATAGTAGATTGAACGGTATATTTTCTTTCGCTGATATTACAATGTTAGTAGACCAATATTCAAAAATAGTTGGACTTATCGAGGAAGATGGTGCGATCTACGGTTGCGAACTTCGAACTAGTTGCGGGTTGCCATGTGCTTGTGAGATGCTACAGATGGTGCGAGCACAACGCCCTATTGATCCTGTCGATGTGGACGCCCTCTGGAAGATGCTGCATTTGGGAGATAATGATATTCCGGAAACTGAGGAGGCGAGGCAAAGCGCTGAAGGGCTACTGCATGAAATGTTTGTTGAAACAATTGCGCGTCCAAGCGCTGAGATATACAGGGTAATGGATGTCGGGCATGCGGCTCTTTATCCGAAAACTATTGATCTAGCTGATCCGATAAGTCAGCCACACAGGGGCCGACCGAGACACAATCTGATCCAACGAGATCTATCAGGGTATGAGCATGGCAAAAATAATGCAATACAACAAGGTACAATTATTACTTTTCATGTACTGTACTGATCATTGTGTTTAATTACATAACGATATGCTAAATTTAATATGATTTACAATCGCAGGTCGGAGATCCACAGGAGAACATAGGAGAAGAAGGGCGTTAAAGCCCCACGCTTATGAATGGCCTTTTGACCTTCCCATATTTTTGAAGCAGTTCGTATTCGATTACATTTATAAGCACGTCAATGTAGAGCCCGATGGCCATCGTGGTTTTAGAGTAATTTCTTATTTCATATATAAAGATGAGGAGCTTTGGTGGCAAGTGCGGACAGAATTGTTACAAGAACTACGCGATGAAGCTACTTTGTGGCGCTACGTTTTTGGCCAAGTCAATTACAACTTTGCATGCGCCACAATAGACTGTCTTGTACCTCCGGCCGTAGAACAATATTGGTTTGATTCGCATCTTTGTGGCTTACTTGCCTCCACGAAGTACCAAAGGGTTGTTACATTATATGCACAGCAGAGTAATACTTTTCTTCCAATTCATTGGCGGGGGGCCGGCGTCTCTAATGATCAGAGCAGTTTCATCAATATGGGGCTTATCTTCCAAAATCATTTCATTGCTCTGCTAATGACAGCAGACGTCATGTTACCCCCCATCTATTCGACGTGGAGAAGCAGAGCCTCAGAACAAATGCAGAGTTGAAAATCTCATTTGAACCCCCAATTTGATTCATACAGGAATCAATCTATTGCTGAGTGTTAGTATTGGATGTTTTTCTTATCCAATGGTTTCACGTTCAATGAAATTTGTGGAGTATTGAAGTAGTCGAGGTAGTCTAGGTACTCAGGGCATGCCTCATGGGTCCATTGAGCCCTCTGCATCCCATATAATACATTCGTGTTGTACATTTTTCATCACATAACATCCGGCTCGTAATGGCACTTATACTTAAGAATTTTAGGGCCTCTGTAACAATCTTTTGGCTCTAAAACTCTATAAGGGATAGGGTGCGTGTACCTAAACTGTCGCAAAAACCGATCAGGCATATAGGGCTTTACAATCGCTGGGCAATGAATAAGACCCCTATACAATGTTACAGGATGTAACATTGTAGGATTTGGCCCAAAAGGAAGCCAGTTTACTTAGTTCAGTCGAAAACAAGTCAGTATTCATCTATTACAATAAAAAATCGTTAGACATTTAAATAATATAGAAATATTACCTCATCTAGTTTCAAGCTATCAAGTGCCCGTCTGTATTACAGTAAGTCCCGTTTTGGCTCATGCTTCTTGCCGATTCCGATGTGCCACTTCATTGCAGCAGGCAAATTGGGATCCCAAGATCTCATATTTGGAGGAGTAAATGCTGGAAAATACTCGTATATCCAACTCTATTAAACATAAAAAAATAAACAGATTTAATAAAATTAATGAACCTTGATGGAGTATTGAAGTAATTTATAAATAATTCCTAAGAACCTGCAATAATGTCAGACAGCCTCCTAGCTGCGCACCGTCCGCCCTAGAGGCCTACCAAGATTATGATATAAGTTGGCCAGGCAAGTTGCCCCCCAAGCATTGGCCCTTACCCGCTTTACATTTCAGAGGGACTTTAGGAAATGGCCAGGAACGTGGGTTTTTTTTCTTATCCACGAACAGGGTGTTCCCTAATAACCACAACAAATACCCTGCGGCAAAATTGGCAGGGTCCTTCTCTTGTCTACTGACAGTATGGGCTTGCAGTAGGGACATTCTCACACTAGCAAAATCTCGGTCCCCATACTGGGCTGCCTCTATCCCTAGCATTTCTGAAAGCAGTGCTTGCATTTCTGCAGGCCTAATTTTTTCAACAATGGGATATCCAAAAATTGGAATTCCCAATATATGGGCCACATCGTAGAGAGTGATGCTCATCTCTCCGAAAGGCATGTGAAATGAATTAGTTTCTGGATGCCATCTCTCAACAAAGTCATTGAGGAGTGAAATGTCTAACTCTGGATGCATGCACAGTCCCAAATGTGCCAAACCGGACTCATCCACTAACCGTTTCATTTCCCCCTCGGTTAACTTCCACTTTTGCAGCCGCTCATACCCATTATAACATTTCAATATATCACGTTCCTACGTAATTTAGTAAATATATTAACACATTTAGGCACCAAGTTAATAAGCATAAATCGAAACAACTAATAAAACATATTTCACAAAAAGTAATAAAGCATAATACGATACCTTTCCATGCCATATGTAGTAGGCAACACTGACAATCGGACCACGTAGAATCCGGTAGGTCTGCCACTCAGGATCCGTCCTGGACCCTGACCGTGACACTGACACGCGCCTACATTCGGATCCCATTAATTCTTGCCCTTTTCCTCTCCTCCTTAGTTGGTTGGTTGTATTTGCAAATTCATTCTCATCGTCCAACCGCCCAGAATTCCATTCCATATACACCTGAGACTGAGACAGTTCCCTCTCAAGTCGTTCAGCATTCTCTCGTGCTTCCTCCCCCTCCTCATTTTCGGTGTATGGCGGTGCAAATTCAGTTTCACCGTAATCAATATTGCTTGCCCCCTCTACATTTGAAAACCATGAAGAACCTTGCGCTCTTCCTAGCACCCTTCTCTGGCGCTCGGATGCAGTGGGCAGTATTCAGCCAACTATTCCTTCGGAGGATTGTGTTGCCTCATTGTCTCTAACAACTTCCAAATTGTTGTCTTTTTTGCTTCTGGAGAATCTTAATTTCAATTTCTTGAATGTATCTCCCATATGAAATAATATCGAGATGCAATTATCACAAAGAAAACAATTAAAGGGATATAAACAAAAATAAAATAGTTAAACATATAAAAATAATACCAAAACACCGCCCGACCGCGGGCGGTATTTTCCCCCAAAATACCGCCGGAGAGAGGCGGTATTTTCCATCCGCCGGGGAGAGGTGGGATTTTCGGCCAAAATCCCACCTCTCCTCGGCCGAAAATCCGGCGAGGAGACCATTTTCTGCGGTCTCCTAGGCCGAAATTATCAGATCCAGATAAAATCCGGCCAAATTATAACTAAAGTTGTCAAAATAACTAACAAAATATCAATGAAACAAAACAAATATGAATTTTAGACACTCACCTTTGCAGATCCGATTTGTCTGGACGTTTATCCGAGTTGGCCAATTTTATGGAGCAGCTTCAGGGAGAGGATTGCAGGATTTGTTTTTTTAAAAGGGAGTGGATTGAAGGAAGTGGTTGAGAAAGTGGGTATTTATATGGGGTTTCTTTTTTTTTTTAAATACCCAAGGGTATTTTAGACAATTCATAGGCAAATGTGCCTGTGAATAGTAAAATGGTGCCTGCAAATAACAATTCCGTTTTTTATTTGTGGCACACATATGTTGTACAAATTAAATAAACTAAGTATTTTTATAAATTTTATAGCTATATTAAGGGGTTTAGGGTGAGTTGAGTGGGGGCACGTGCCCCCAGGGCCCCCACTCTAAACCGCTGCATAGAAAAATATTATCGGATACTTAAAATTGTAGATGTCAAGTGGCTCTAATCATATAATGCCACACGAATTACCATTTTAGACGGAGTTTTTGCTATTAATTGCCTTTTAAATTTTCTCAAAATTCTTTATAATAGATTTTCACCCTTTCTAATAAATATTTTCTTGCCTTTCTTTTTCCAAGAATCCAATGTTCTACGTACGATATCTACTTTTAATAGTGATTCTTCAAGAGGAATCTTTTTTTTTTCTGTTTTTCTAAAAATAGTTTTTTTTTTTTTTTTAAAACTCTGAAAGAAGTTTGATTTTGAGGTATGTTTCTGTTGCCTTTAGTTACTTTAAATAGAAGCCCCATGATAATTTCTAGTTTCTACTCCATGCTTTTCCTCTTTCCCGTGTCCAGTTAAATAAATTTTTTTTCTTCCAATTTTTAGTTTTGTATAAATCATAGACTACCTATTATATTTTAACTCTTATATATATTTATATTTAGCGTTGAAAGAATCAGATCGAAAAGCGAATTGATTGAGAGAACTGGTCAAAGAGTTAAACTAAGTCGAACCGGATAAAAGAGTATAAATGATGTCATAGTATTTTTTTTTTTTGAAAATTAAAAATTTATTAATGGTGTTGGAAATCGTCCAACCGCGATTGATAGAAGACAAAGACGCAGGCAATACAACTGATTACAATATATTTGATATGATAATTAACATATCTGAACCACAACAGTATATCTAATATACTAAACTGCAAATCTATACCTAGTATAGATCTAACCGGAGTAGAATTATATCGCTGAAAAAATCTCGTACCGATAGTCACGGATCTGTCACTAATTGCTAATGAAAGTTTCGAGACTGTATCTTCAACCGAGTCTTCATACACCATGACCATGAATGGAATCATCATAGCCAGGGAGAAAATCATCATAGAGGGAAAGTGAAACCCCATGGATGGAGAGAGAAACTCCAGAAACGGAGAGAAAAATAACATAAATATGGATAAAATTAAAATTAAAGCAAACTAAATAAAAGATAGCAAGAACAACGATAGAACTGCTTCCATGGAATTTAGGGTTTTGAGAGAGATGAGGGAGAGGGGAGGAGGCCGCTGCCAATTGTCAAAACAAAACTTCTATTATGCAACTTATGAGGGAGAGGGGAGGAGGCCGCTTTACGATAATGTCATAGTTAGGGGTGAGAAAAATAATCCAAAAACCGTTCGAACTGTTGATCCGGTTCGAAATTTCGGATTGGATTTTTTTTTGGGGATAATTTTTGGTTTTGGATTTTTTTTTTGGATAATCCGAAACCGATCCGAAACAAAAATTCACAAAAAAAAAAGAAGCTGAAATGAAAATTTTTTTATAAAAAAACCAAAGAGAACCACGGATTTCGGATCGAAAATCGAAGATTTCGTATTAAACCCGGTTTCGGATAAAAACCCGATCCAAACCGATCCGAAACCGCTCCATCGGATAAAAATCCAAAACCGATCCGAAACTTCGGATTCGGATCAGTTTGGAGCGGATTCGGATTGGTTTTCTTTTTGCTCACCCCCTAGTCATAGTAATTTTAATTATGAATATATTATAATACTCCATCTGTTTCATTAGAAGGATCTACTTTGAACAATGTGCAACTTATTATGAGTTTCAAAGTACAGCACCTAAAATAATTATTTTGACACCATTTATATCATTACTTATTAAGTATGGACTAATTATATACCACACACGATTATATTAGAAATGGTAGGAGGAGTAAAATATTTGAAAGGAGGCTTTTCTATTGGAGCAAAAAATATTTTTTAAAATGGACCCTTCTAATAGAACGGATGGAGTACACAAAAACAAAATTACATTTAGTTACAAATACATTATGAATATGAAAATTTGACCTTAATTTTTGGTTTAAACGCGATCAACTTATGTTCAGCTAAGAGTCAACTGAATTTTGACCGAATTTAACTTTAAGGGAGCCATTATTTTTCCCGGTTTGGTCCAGAACCGAGGAGCGTGAGTGGAATTCCACATCAGCGCCTAGGTTCAAAAGACGAAAATGCCCCTCACTGATTTTTGAAAATAAATGAGTTTTTTTTTTTTTTTTTACTGTGTTGATTTCTTTTCAAATAATACAATATTTATTGTAAAATAATACAGTCTTTATTGCAAAAGAAAACACAGAAGGGAAAAAAAAATTTCAAGTCTTTATTGTAAAACAAAAAATAATAGAAACAATACACTCTTTTATTGTAAAACAGTATAGTGTAATATAAAATATAGTATAGTTTTTATTGAAAAACAGTACATAGTAGTCATATTGTAAATTAATTATCCCAAAATATTGGACGAAAAATAAAAAGAAAAAAATAAAAATTAATTATCATATATTTAAAACCCATATTTATATTCCATTGTTTTTCAAAAATCTGGATAGAAAAAAGAAGAAGAAAAATAAAATCATTTACTGAAAGAATGATAAAAGAGGAGAATAGGGAAAAAAATTAAGAGGAAGAGATAAAGAATTAGAGGATGTGAAAGAAGAAAGAGAGAAAAGAAAGCTCTGAGAAAAAAAATGAGAGGAGAGAAAAAAAGAGAAGCTACAAAAGAAGGGGGCAAAAATATAAAAGTAAAAAATTGGGTCCCTTTCGGAACCCTCGGTTCTAAACCAAATCGATCTAGAATCTATTTCCCTAACTTTAAATTCAATTTTTGAGCAAAATCAAATCAACTGCGACTGACAATCGAACTTTAACCGGATAGACTCCTTAGGTCACCATGATTTAACAATATTAGTTATTCTATGTCATACTATTTTAAGTAAGGTTGCTTTTTTCAGTATGACATAAAAATTCAACATGAACCCGACACAATATAAACAAGTTAGAGTTGAGCATTAAGGCTTGTGAGTTATATGAGTCGAACTGAATAATACAAATAATTAAAAGAGTTATGTCAAAATTAAGAATATCAACACGTGAACTCGATCGTCAACTCGAATCCAACACGAGAAATTTATATTACAATACGATAATACTACACAAATCCAATATATTTGCTTATTACATGAGTTAATAGGAATAAAACAAACGATTAAATGAGTTTAAATTAGACTTAAGGATAACTCAAAAAAAATTAGACTTAAGGAGTATCGACGCATAAACGCGCCCACCCGAACTCAATATGCCAAAGTGTGGTTGGGTTGTCATTTTGTCAAAGAATTTTTTGTTTAAACTTGAAGTAACATTGTCACTTGAGCAGTGGAGGAGACGATGTACAGTGTAAGTCAGCCAGATTAGCGGAGGAATATTTGAAGTTGTCGGCTGTCAATTCCCCAATCATAGGAATATTTGCGAAAATCAAAGGAATCTTTAAAATTCAGAATTTCACTCATCTTCAAAACAACTCCATTAATGATAAAAGTGTAAATATTTTGTCAAATAATGAAGAAAAAAAATTAAAAGACCTTATTTATTTTAATCATAATTAGTTTGTTACACTAAAATGAAACGCGCAACAAATATATAATGACGTCTAATTAAAAAATATATATAACCACCTGATTTACTATGTTGTGTTAAATTGTGCATGATATGATTGTATTGATGCCTAATCCGTTATATATTTGGCGTGTTTAACAGTATGACAATATTCATATTGAATTTAACTTTGAATGTATCGTAGCTATATAACCTTGAAAAAATTTGATTATCTCCAAAGTTTTATGTAAATATAAAATTCTCGCAGGACCAAAAAATACAAAAATCCATTCACTTTCTATAAATACCTAAAAATGTCTCTATGACTTTCATAAATCCAAAAAAAAAAAAAAGTAAAAGTAATTTTACTTTTACATAAAAATTCAAAGGAATCTTTATAATATTTAAAAAATACATAAAATATTTTTACAATTTATCTAAATATGGGGAAAAATACCAAATTTGGCTTGTAGCATTTAAATTGACCATACATTGGACATTGATTCAAATGATCAAGAGTTTGTATGAACTTTCATATAAAATGAAAAGAAAGGTTATATAATTATGAGGCAACAAGAATAATTGAATGAAATAGAAAGGAAGAGGAAAGGGAGAAAGACAGAATAGAGAGTCGGGGAAGGGAGAGACAAAAAAATGGTAGAAATCATTGTTCACATTCAAGATACAGCGCTCCAACGTTTGTGACGCATAGTGAGCCACTCAAAGGTTGGATGTTTGATTCCTACATCTATCAGTTCTACCTGTTTAGAGAATTATTATGTTAAATCATGTTCAAGTATCAAAAGTACATCTTTTCACTTATAAATATTTAGGGAGGTTTTGAGTTTCAAAACCCAAATCTTGTTTAGCATGGACCAAAGATTTGTTTCTAAAACATGGTTTTCAAAACTATTTTTTGGCCCTTTAATTATATTTGAGATTGTGTCTCAAATTCATTTGTCAAAAACAATTTTTTTCCTACCTGTTCATTTGCATGTTTTATAAAACATGTTTTTAGAAACCTATTGTCAAAATTGTTTCTTTAAAACCTTTTAACGAACATGCACATAGTCAAATGACGTCGTTTTAAAGTGAAATTACGTTATTTTACTGATTTGTACAGTATATATGACTAAATAATTTAGGTATGTAATCCTCACGTGGGGCCTATTAAACGGAGGAACCTATGTGTTTGGGCAAACAGAAATCAGCGAAATTTCGTCTATGATTTCAACCGCTTCCAAAAACCGTACCTTTGTTTATGTATCTTCCAGCAATCGTTCACATTTTCCTTCATCCTCAACATTCTCAAATTTGTTATTAATCATCAAATAATTACCAAACCCAAATTAGTGTAAAATTATATTCCAAAAGGCACAAAATTAAATCTAGAAGTTCAATAAAATCAACACTTATCAATATGGAGAAGATATTTGGGAACCAGCTTTGATTGAAAGATAAATTATTTAAAATTTTGTTTTTTCTTCTTTTAAAATTGCATCTTTTTCTGGAAAATTGCTAAGCACACTTTGGCGGTATGCTTAATTTTTAGGTTCTATTATGTTAAATTTAAGAAAAGTTGCATTGTTATGTTTAAACTCATAACATTTTTTGTGTTTTTCTTTTGTGTTATATATATATATATATATAGCTACCATATATAATCGAAAGTAACATATCTATTATATGAGGGTGCCACGTGGCTGCCACATCTAGCCTATAATTAATAATGTTAAAGCTAACATGGCTACCACATTGACAAATAATTTAATAAATATTTTTGCTTTTTTTATGTCTGTGTTAGATTTTTAATTTAACCATCCATATGAATACCACGTAAGATTAATATTTAAATTTATTGAATGCATAAATTTTATTTTCTCTTTTTTAATTAAATAATATTTATTTTGTTCACATCAACTTCCTTTATTTAATTTGCAATTAGTAAATGATTAATTATTTGAAAACTTTTGGTAATTCACACAAGAGAATGAATAGACACTTTACAATATATATATATATATATATATATATATATATCTTCAATCCATTAAGATCAAAAATAACTTTCCTCTTGTTTAGAATCCTTATGTGCATGTCTAAGTCACGTTAACTGGTCAACTTTTCGTAATATATGTACTTCCATTTAGAATATATTTGTCTCAATCTCTTCTTTGAATTTGCAAGTTTGTGCTCCAATGAAAAACAATGTTTCCCTATCCAAATCTACGAAATATGTCTCTAAATTCACCTCATCATCATCATCATCAGAAGAAGTTGACAAGAGGCAAGGAGAAAGGAAGCAAATAGAGTAGGCACGCCAATTTTATATATTTGAGAGAAGATTTCAAGTATTTGTATTATATTTGACATATATTTCTTCTTTTTAACTCTGTATTTACAATCAAAAATTGATTACTATTATAATTTTTATTTTTTATTTTTTATAAATTTTATGCTGTCACATTATAATATTTCGGGCATTCACCGTGCAATCGCACGGTTTTCCCATATATATATATATATATATATATATATATAGCGACATAACAACAGATTAAATAGTTGGGTATAGAGACATTTACTTGAAAAAAAAAAAAAAAGGGGGTATAGGGGGAGATCAATGTAATGCACCTTACTCGAGAATACAAAATGTGATTGATATACTTTTGCATTTCACGTTTGAAATTATTAGAAATTTTGGTTCATTTCACTTGCGATGTTTCCATGTCATTTACATACTTTTAAGCAAAATTTAAAATGTTAGAGCAAATAGCTATAGTTATCAAGACATGTCGTCAATCAACAAAAATGAATAAAATTCAAATGTGACACATATTCTATTGTTGTGAATTTAATATTTAAACTTCTCATTTTTTTTAATGGATTATAAGTTTAAATAATTAGATTGTGACCTAAATATTTTATAAATTCTTCATAAATAATCCAAATTACCTGAGAATCCCTTATAGCATGTGAAAGGGATTAAAATTGCCAATATCTTCAAACATAAAGTACACAAGTGGCAAACTCACAAAAAAAAAAAAAAAAAAAAAAAATCCAGAACCAAAAAATAAGAAGAGAGGAAGATAGATGAGAGAATTTTCTTGTATTGAATTGAATCTGAAAAACTGATTACAATAATGTACCTTCTCTTCTATTCTAGTTTTTATTTATACAATTACACAGGCTAGTGATCACTGAGCATACAGTGCACCTTCGGTACAGATAAAACTAACTCTACTAACTAACTTTCCCGCCAAATTGCCAACTACTTGAGTGAAGGTAACTAATCCTACTGATGTGAATCCTTGATTCCAACTTGTGAAAACAAGAACTCAATGCGAAAAATTGCCAAGGAAAGTCTGTATGCAAGACGCAGCTCTCAAAACTCTAGAATCCTTATCCTTGGATTCGGCAGACTACTAATTTAACAAGTTAAATTAAACACAATTCTAACCAAGTGGAGAATAATATAGGTGAAACAAAGCATGCAATTAGATAGAGCAATTATCTAATTAGCCTATAGTTCCTGTACTTTAGCAATTAACAAAGCATGCAAATTACTTAAGCCAAAATAAAGAAGAGTGAATAATAAAGTATAAACTTTCATTCAATTAATCACTGTCGAATTATGAAGTGCAGCACCCCTATTTATAGGTATACGGAGCACGAAATTTACACAAGAAAATAAGAAAGAAAACACAAAATTGGAACTTAATCAAGAGATTAAGTAACTCACAAAAATCAGCAAGAAAAAAGAACTTACTTGCTGAAAAAGTAAAAGAAAAGAAGGGGAAATTTCTTCTTCCATAAGGAAAGGTTATGAACGAAATTCTCAAGGAAAAAGGAAGAGGAAATTTCAAAAATAAAGAGGAAAAAATAGAAAAAAGGAAACTTAACCAAGAGATTAAGTAACCTTGACAAGAATTGGAAACAAGGAGAAAATAAGCATCTCCTTATTTTTGGAAATAACAAAGATGGAAACTATGAAGAGAATTAGGTAACATGCACAATACCTTAATTTCTCTTAAACCCTAGAACACTTAAGTAAAAACCCTAATTTGCATATGTACTTCCTTGTGAGCTTGTTGGGCTTGATCGAATTTGAAGTAGATGGACTTGAGGGAATTCGGCCCAATTGATGTAGATTGATGATGTAGATGTAGGAAACTTCTGGAATCATTTTGGAAACTCAAAAACATTTCATTCCCAAAATTCTTCAAAATTGTAAAATCTCCATTTCTTTACTAGAAAGACTTGTAGTTACCATTTTCACCATTTCCTTAGCTCGTAAATACCATTTCCACCATTTCCACAACTTGGAAACACCATTTCCTTAGCTGGGATGATTAGTATTTACCATATCCACTTTGATGGCGATTAGGGTAACTCTTGTAATCTTCATTTCCTTCTCATTAAGGTCATTGGAGCTTTCCTTTGTCTTCGTGGGTTCTGACCCATAACTTGTGTTGTTTTAGCCTTGGATTTCCTCATCACCTACAGCCGTCCTTTGATTAACTTAAACCACAGTTAGCAAAGAATGCCAGCTCATTTCCTTATGTCAAGTGACTTCGATCTCAGCAGACTGAGATGCAAGCATTACTACTTCTGGTGATCAGCAGCTGCACTTGGTTGCTCTCTGCTGAGATGAGTGCCTTCTTGCCTCTGGTGTAGTAGGCTTCCTCAGCTTGGTTTATTCTGCACTTCTAAAAGATTTTTTTTTCAATGTCTAATTAGTTGTTAATCTCTCTCAGAAAATATTAACCAATTGGTTGGGCTAACTCCTCTTTTTTTTTTTTTTTTGGCAGCAGAAGAGCATAATTAATACAAAGAAACTTATTTTTGCCTCCTCTGAACTGTTAATGAGAAAAAGTCATTGACTTACGGGGTGTTCTTTATGATGTTTTTCAAAACGGTTTTAAAAATATGTTTTTGAAAAAATAATTTTATAATGTAAAAATGTATAGTTGAATATTAACAAGTTGTATTAGAAACGATAAAAAATGATTATAATATATTAAATTTTCTGTTGAAAGTTGAAACCAAAATCAAAAACCAAAACCAAATGAATAGGCCCAGGATCTTCTTTTGTGATGTTTTAAAAATGTATTTTTGAAAAATAGTTTTACAATATAAAAAGTGTATTGAAAATGTAAAAAGGTATAGCTGAATAGTAAAAAGTTGTATTGTGAATGATTAAAATATTTTAAATTTACTACTGAAACCACAAACCAAAACCAAAACCAAAAGAACATGCCCTTAACCAATTTGTTAACTATAAAATTTGTTTCTTTACTCTAAAAAGTAAGAAAATGGCATTCAAGTTGGCATTACTTTTTTATTTCTCTAATGCAAAAAGTCAGCGGCCATGGTGAAGTTGCAATGTTTGTTGAGTCTTTCTTTATTTTTGCAAGTTGTTCTTTCTTTACGAGAAATTTTTATTTCCTCAAGTCAATAGTCGTTGGTTGTTCTGGCTTCATTTCAATTTGGTTGTGTAGCGTGTAGTGAAGAAAACACGCGCATTCGATCAGTTTGGTGGCCGGAATAGGCTAAAAAAAGAGAAGTGATAGTTTTGTTAATTTCAGGGGAGGTGGAACTTCTTAGGATGAATGTCCATTTCCTGTTCAAATTAAAAATCTTAAATTTTGAATTTTTTTAAAAAAAATAAATGCCAGAAATGTAATCCAAATCATGATTTGAATATCATTTTTATTTTAAAATGAGAGCCTGACAATTTGCCTAGTTGGCATAAAAATTGCGCCACTTGGTTCTTATTCCTACAAAATCCATTTTACTTTTAGCTTTGTCCAACTATTCAGGTTTTTTTTTTTCTTTCTTTTTCATTTAATTCATTTTTGGTTCGAACAAATTAAATTATATTGCAATATGTCGGAAAATTAAATCAAGCTTATTAGGAAATTCTATTTATGATAAGATTTATTAATTACTTGTTTACTTTGTTTCCAATTAGATTTTCAATGGAGCTGGGAGTTCAAAAGGTCAGAACCTTTCGGCTCTCTGTATTCGTGATTTTTGTGAGGTAGTCGTTTGGCTATTATATATGATGGGTTGTTATAGGGATCAAGGTCATAAGAAATGGTTATTCCTGCTTATGTCTCGTGAATAATTATTGGATTATTGAGGTCTAAGTCACAAGAAATGAAATGTTCCTGCTTATGCCCAGGATATTGTGTTGTTGTTGTTGATGTGATTGATGATATTAATAGATTTAGGTGAGTTGTTGATTGAGATCGAACCACGTTAAAATTGCGTGTTGTTTAATTATTGTATTTTGTTATTCCGCTGCATATTATTGTGATAACGATATTTTTATCTCTTACCCAATATTTGATGCATAGTTGTATACGTATCATATATCGAAAATATAATTTTATCTCGACTACGCAACTTGCGACCAACTTTGGTGCTTGGATTTACTTGTAATTATTAATTAATTCGTTTGCTTAATCTAATTATAGTAATCTGTATCCACCGACATCATTTGTTTCTTTAATCTGCTAATTAACGTGCAGTGCAGCCATAGATATATGCACCTTCCCAGGTCGATCTACCTTTTTAGGTTTCTTCTTCTTTCCCTTCATTCTTAGGCCACCCTAAAGAAACAAAGAGCTAAAAAAAAAATTTCAATCGATTTTTTTTCTAGGTAATTTTCGCCCATCTTCTCTCTTTTTTCTCAAGTCTGTGACGGTTTTTACTCAAAATTATTTTCTTCTTCTTACATCCTCCTGGTTCAGGTAGATCAATTCTTCAAAGATTCAATATTTTTCTCTTCTTCACGGTACTTACGTAAATTCTAGATCTTAAGTATAGTAAATTAAATTAAATGACTCACTATTAGTTCCTTAACATGGAATGTTGTTTCGTTTTAATCGATCCCTTCATTTGAAAAGTTTCATTTTTTCGTTCTCGAACTTTAGAAATAGTGTTTGAGTGATCCAGACTTAAATTCAGGTAATATACGAGTTGTTTCTAGATCGCACGTATGAGCGGTTTAAAGCTAAGTTAAGAGAAACAAAATAGATTAAATCCTTTTTTTTTTTTCTTCATTCGTTGTCCTCTTAGCATCTTTGAATCTCACGTGTTTGCTTGAAATAACTATGATGTCGCAAGAATTTGTTTTTGGGACCATTTAATAACTATTTTTAAAGTTAATCAAATTAAGGGACCAATATAAATAAAAGTCTAATTTAAGGGGCCAAAATACGTTGACAGATATGTATAAATCAATTTTCTTAATAAAAGTCTAATCACTTTCAAAAACAAGTTTAAGAAACAAATTTCCAAATGTAGTGTGTCGTTAGTGAGTGAGTTGCAGAATGAAAAGCAAATAAGTAAAGAGTAAGACACCACAAATTATAGTTGCTTGAATTCCTTTTGAATCCTCATTAATTAACTACCCGAGTTCTACAACTTGGGATTTTTCTAATCTAATATGAAAAAAATACTTAAAATGTGTGTTTCAAATCCTTACACTTGCTTAAGATCAATTGATTTTTAAGACTTTTTCCTTTTCCTAACTCTTAGGACTTTTGCGCAATCTAACTCTAGACTAGAACTTCTAACTTGCCTAATTCTTTGCAATGCCTAATCTAACCTCTTGAATAAAACTTTTACCCAATGCCCAACTTACATCAAGTTAGGACTTTTCTTCAAGTTTCTAGGCCTCCTTTCACTTTGCTCCCTTATTCTTCATGCCTAACTCAATCTCTTGAGCTTAGGACTTTTTACAAGTTTGCCTAACACACTAAAAAGTGTTTGAAACTTCTCTCTTTTTCTCTTGAGAAGAATACTCTTCAAATTGAGGTTTACAATGAAGCACAACAAATGGGCACAAATGGTCTCTTTCTCATTCACTCAAATTATGTATGAAAATAAGCTCTCAAATGAATCTTGAATTTTTAGGATTTGTTGAGGGACGATTACCCTTCTTCTCCAAATTTGGGGTTATTTATAGATGGTGAAAAATTATTTCAAACGGCTAGTTGTGGATTTGTCTGTTGGAGGTTTCGACAACGCTTTTTGACTTTGAAGGTTGGTTTCGAACCTACATATTTATTTTGCAATGGCTAGTTGCTTTTCCGAAAGTGTCTAATGGCTCTTAGATTTCGACGTCGAATTGGTCTCGAACCCGGTATCGAACTTCAACTTTGATCTTCCTTTGGGTTTTAGCTTTGTTTTGCTTTCGAGGTCGAAGTGGTCTCGGTCTTAAGGTTTCAACGTCGAACTTGCGTTCGAACTAGGTGTCGAACCAACTGAACTCTCTCCAATTTTGAAGCTTAATTTTATTTATTTATTTGTGTCTTTCAGTTTTGGTGTCAAACGGATTTCGAACTGGGGGTGAAATTTCTGTTTCTGCATTTTCTACAGTCTTTAAATGTAAAGTCATTAAACTCAAAACATATATTTATTAACTTATCATCAAAACAGGATGCGTCCAGGTAGTTTAGGGAATTATGTCTCTTGCACAAATAGGGTATGCCTTACATTTGCCTTATGAAGGCTTTTTAGTTTTGGGATTTATTTTATTCTCGCATCATGACTTGCATACACTGCACACAAGAATTTTGTACATGTTGTTTCCATGAGGGTCAAACTCATTATGTCCCACTCCCTTAGGTGTAATTTTTTGTTTTTCATGATTAATAACAAGGTAGCCAATTCCGTCAACCACATGATCGGATTTTTCTTTAAAATAAAAAACTTATCATCAAAATAAGATTAAAACCATCGGTTTTAGCAATCTCTCCTTTTTTTATGATGACAAAACAACTATGTGCTAGAGAAATATAAAGTAAAGCGGTCAAGCACATATTTCTCTAAAACAAGAACTCCAGCAATCATGATGACAAGGTAAAGCATATAAATCACATTCTTCCCCCCCATTTTCATCATTTGAACTTTAAGTTAGAGTGTTCTTTCTATAACCCTTTTAGCACATGTAAGCCAACCCATTTTAGCATTTTCTCCCCCCTTAATTTGTATATGCACCATCAAGTCCGATCCATTCTAATTTTTTAAACCTATGGGGTATCCATATAACTTAAATTTAGTAAATTATGCTAGTTCTAATTTTACTCCCCCTAAATTCTAGCATACACATATCAAAGACAAATTTAATCAATCAAGATAAGAAGAAAACAAGCACCATTCAAAGCAATCAAAGATCATGTTAAGCTTTCAAAGCAGAGAAGTTTGTTCTTGCTAAAGAATGACCATTTCTAAACACAAAAGTATCAAAGATTTGTTCATTCCGACATCAACTCATGTATTAATCAAGTTAAAAGTATGAAAGCAAATTCAAATGACCCTAATAATCAATAAGTATGCATCAAGAATCATTAAAAAAAATCATGTAAAAGTCAACTCATTCGTCAAACTTGCAAACTTTTTACTATCATGAAATTTGCTTCTTTTTTTTCCCCTTGCATTTCCATATTGTTAAGATTCACTTCCATGCATATTCTTGAAAGCCAAATGAGAGTAAGTGTTTTTTTTTTTTTTTTTTCTTCAACAAGGCCTATTTTATTAAAAACTTGGTAATTTCAACCTGAATTTCATAACTAAGCATATGAGCAAGTTTCAATCAACATATCAAAATGTTTAAAAAATTCAAATCAAGCATATGTGCAAAGTCAACCATTTCATCAACAATTTTCAAGTTTAAGCAAGTTAAGTTATGAAATTGGAAAGTTGTTATTTTCATGATTCTATCATGTATTTCATTACACAAGCAACTTCAAATACTCAAGTAGTTTATACTTAAAGATTCAAGCAATCCAAAACATGCATATTTGGTCTTACCTGGTTGACCCTACCCCCTATGCTTTTGGACTGCGTGTTTGGGCAGCTGCCAAACCGGGCACATCAACTAGTTCCCCCTAACTTGATGCTGGACCGCTGGAAGAGGCATTACGCTTCAAGACCGTGGACTTCGTGTTTTGCTCTAAATATTTCTCCATCTTTAAAGTCAGGGCCACAAGGATGCAGCTACCAGCATTGTCTGGAGCTCGATCGGCAATTGGGGATCTTGTGCTGAAATTGAAGTGTGAAATCTGAATTCATTAAGTTATTCAATTTGATAAAAAATCTAAAATTTAAGATTTGAAATTAGGACTGAAGTCTGAACACTGAAATCTAAAATCCAAAATCCGAATCATTTTTTTTTAAAAAAACAATTTGAGGAAAGATGTCATCAATCCTCATAACTTATTATTCATTGTATGGAGTCGAAATTCCCAAAATTGGGGTTTTCCAAATCCGTAGGCGCTAACTGGAGGGATGAGACAGAGACCCTCAAGCTTTTGACAGACATTGAAAAAATTGAATTTGATGAAGAACCGCTGTCGCTGGGAAAGGATATGGTAATTGCACTTCCACGATCCGTGTCTCCGTCGAATTCAAGAACCTCGGCGGCGAGATATTCGCCGATTGACGCCATCACCTCGGCGAGATATCCGCAGATGCGAGATATTTGCCGATCGATGCCTAAAGGAAACAGGCGATTCTACCCGACAGGAGAAGAAAAATGAGAGGGAAATACGAATTATCTGAAATACGAATCTTATTAAGTTATTAAAACTAAGGATGTTTTATATTATTTTTAACATTGAATTACTTATATTTTTAATAAAAAGTTAAAAAAATTAGATGATAATATATTATTTATTTTTGTATAGTTATATAATTAATTAATTGAGAAAATTTTAAAATATTAAAAGCATAAAATAAAATTAAATAATGACGCAAAAAATGAGAAAATTTAAATAAAAAAAAAGATTATATACTTCAGATTCAGTGATGAGTAATCCACTCATCACTTAGCTAAGGCCCTTTTGAGGGTGGTTAGTCAGAGGGATTGTCAGTAGGTTGGTTTTCCTTCCCTCGTGGGAAGTAGCTTTCTCTAATCAACTATTGAACCATCTCAACTTCAAGTCACTCGCTACCTTAAGTCATGCCTTTAATCCAATGATGTGAGTTGCTTTTCGAGAAGAAAAAAAATGTCCCTTAGCCTTAAGCCAGCTTCATTGCACTGCGCCACCGTTATATGTTTTGGGCAGCAATTATACTTGTTTTTCAGACTCGCTTAATTAATTAAGTTATTCGACCTTGATGTTATATCTCGGTTTTGAAGTTTAAGTTAACCTGAGATTAGGGATGCTCAAAAACAAGAAACCCGATCTGATCACATCGAGACGAAAGCTAACTAAGTTAGTTGTCTCCTTTTCACGATTGTTTGTTTTTTATATTTTCATGATTAATTGTCGGTTCTATTTTACTATGATTATTGTAGAGTAAAACTAAGAAATGGGTTAGATGGCCATTAGATGGAGTGTTTAACCATACTGATTGATATTGTGTTTCGCAGAAGAGAATACAGAGCTCCCTCTCTGAGAAAGAATGAACAGGGCCGAAAATCCTAGTTTTGAGCTCAATTCGATAAGAGATGCTAGAGAAAAGAGGATCCATATTCCACTTGTGTTGATTCCACTTTGAAGATACTGAAGGCGGAATCTCGCCTTGGTCATGTAGAGAAACAGGATGTTCTGTTTGCACTCGAATTGCACAGAAACAGAAGAGGGACATCCTATTGCTCCTGCACTTGAGCTACAGATGAGCACTTTGTGCTGAGCTGGACAGATTTACAACTTGATCACATGCTAATTAGACAGCTGTACATAGTTATAATTAAGTTAGTTAGCTGAGCACATGTACCTTGTGTATTTGAATCGGGAAATGCAGTTAGGTGTAGGTTAGTGGAGTGCCCTATAAATATTGTAATCAAATTTCATTATTCAATAACATATATAGATTTCACTTTTCAGAATATTCTCTAAAATCCTCTCCCTTTTTGCTTTCTCTCTCTCTCTGGTCTGTTTTTGTTCTTCGTCATAATCTGTGTGATTGCTTTGCTTCTGGATCTGTTCTTCCTGCAATTGTGTGGTTTATTTACATCATATCAGAGCTCTTAAGTCTTCCGTGATCCAAAACTCTCAGAGCATTTTGATCATGGCAGAGCAATTTAAAGAACCTAGTGGTTCAAACTCTACTTGCACCAGAAGAGCTGATGAAAGCACTCAGGATCCTCTCACTACAGCTATGACTCTGCATGGATACGATCATCCTAGCCTAATTTTGGTCACAGTTCCACTGACAGAGAAGAACTATGTCATTTGGAGCAAGGCTATGAAGTTATCTCTAGGAGCAAAAGAGAAATTAGGCTTTATTGACGGCAGATTTAAGGAATCTTCTATGCTTTCCCCGATCTATGATGTCTGGAAGCGAACTGATTGCATGGTGTCCTCCTGGATAGTAAACACCATCTCCAAGAGCATTGTAGAAGGTTTCATGTTTGCTAGAAATTCCAGAAAACTGTGGCTGGAACTAAAGCAGATGTATGGAGGTACCAATGGTCCTCTCATCTACCAGTTGCAGAGAGATATAGCCTCTATGACTCAAGGATCTGACTATGTAGTTACCTACTTTTCCAAATTGAAGAGGCTTTGGGATGAACTGAAGCCAATTCCTCTTTGTGAATGCATTCCTGGCTGCAACTGCAAGCAAAATCAGGAAGTGCATGATCTGATTTCTTATAATAGACTAATGCAATTTCTGCTAGGTCTCAATGACATCTTTGACAGTACGAAGAACCAGATTTTGGTTATGGAGCCTCCACCAGACATTGGAAAGGCTTATTCTATGATTCAAGCTGTTGAGAGGAAATCTAACCTAGGCAGTAACTATATGGCCTATAATGAAAACAGTGCTCTGATGACAAATGTGGTTGAAAACAATGCAATTATGGTGGAGACCTATCAAGGTAGATCTGCTGCTAAGAAAAGAGATATGTATGTCAAAAGGGCAGTTCAGAAATGTGAGCAGTGTAATCAGGATGGTCATCTGAAGGATTCATGCTCCAAGGTTATTGGGTACCCTGAGTGGTGGAAAGGTGCAAGAGTAAAGACTACACAACCACATATGGTCAATGCAGTAGAAACACCTCTAGATGGTTTTGATATGCAGAATCCAAACCTAGGCATGCTTATGAGCAACATGAACCTGATGCAGTAGGAGTTGAGCAAGCTACTAAAGGCATAGAGTACATTAGGAGGATCTGGTACCTCTGGAATCTCTGAGAACAGGCATGTGAACTTTGCTCATTTGGAGGAGTTTGCAGGTATGAGTACTTCTTATCATTCAGCCCTTGCTAATCATATAGGTTTAGATTCATGAATTGTTGATACGGAGCCTCTAATCATATATGCATCAATTTCTCAGCCCTTAATAATCCTAAGCATGTTTCTAAGTTCACTCTTGTAATACTGCCTGATGGATCTACTAAAGCAGTAACACATACTGCTTCTGTGATTTTGCAATCTGGCTTAACATTAGCATATTGCTTGTACATCCCTTCTTTCAAGTTCAATTTACTCTCAGTCAAAAAATGTGCCCTACATTCTAAAGTCATCTTCCTATTCCATTCTAATTTATGCCTAATGCAGGACCAAACTAATCACAATATCCTTGGAGTTGGAAAAGTAATAAAAGGTCTCTACATCTTTGAGCCATCATCTTTTGATCCTGCCACTATTCAAAACTATGGAACTTCGGTTGCAGCTCATTTGCATGTTCTGCAACCTTCCAGCGCAAATGCAGCCACTTCAGCTATTCTTTGGCACTCTAGATTAGGCCATCCTTCTCATGATGTACTTAGAAAGCTTCATTTACTAGATTCTACTGTAAGTGATCAATTGCATCCTTGTGAGACATGTCCTCTAGCTAAACAGCAATGAGTTCCTTTCCTGTAAGCTCTAGTCACACATCTGAATGTTTTCAGCTCTTACATGTTGATGTATGGGGACCATATTCTGTTCCTTCAATAAATGGATGCAAGTATTTCATTACTTTAGTTGATGATTTTAGTAGAGTTACATGGACCTATTTTGTTCAACATAAGCACATGACACATAGTATTCTTGAATCCTTTCTCAAACTCATACAAAATCAGTTAAACCTAACTGTTAAGACAATTAGGACTGACAATGGTGGAGAATTCATTAGTCATCATTGCTAGAAACTGTTTTCAGATTTTGGCATCCAGCATTAGAAATCTTATTCCCATACCCCTTAACAGAATGGGATTGTACAAAGGAAACATAAGCACCTATTGCAAACTGCCCAAGCTCTTATGTTTCAATCCCATCTTCCAAAAAAAATTTGGGCAGAATTCATTCTTACTGCCACCTATCTTATAAATAGGTTGCCTATTGCAATCTTACAGTGGAAATCACCCTATGAAATCTTACATAAACAGGCATCACTTCTTGAGCACTTGAGAAACTTTGGATGCCTGTGTTATGCTTCTAATACTACCGCACACAAGGACAAATTCAGTCCTAGAGCCATTAAGTCAATCCTCCTTGGATATCCCTCAAGACAGAAAGGGTATAAGCTGTACAATCTCACTGATCACAAAGTTTTCATCTCTAGGGACACTGTGTTCCATGAGCATGTGTTTCCTTACAAATCTTCCCTTCAAAATTTTATTCCTCAAGTTTCTCAAATACTAATGCCTAATATCCATGCCATAGACTCCTTTGTCACAGATTATGCTTCTGAGACATTTGAACCTGAGTCCCCTCATTCCATTCCTCATAACTCTTATGAGTCATCTGAACCTAACAGTCATACATCCTCTCCAACTTCTGAATCCACTTCCCCATCTCATATCTCACATGATCCTTCTCCCCAACCTCTCATAAGGGTTAGTGCTAGAATTCAAAAAGAACCAACTTGGATGCAAGACTTTGTACCCAATTGCCCTAACTGATAAAGAGGCAGGATTTAGAAGCAGCTACAGCCATGGGTATTTGGAAGAGGAAGTGTACATGTTGCCTCCTCTAGGGTATACTTCACCTACAGGTAAACTTGTTTACAAGCTGCAAAAGTCCCTGTATGGTTTGAAGCAAGCTTCTAGGCAATGGAATCATGAACTCACTAAACAACTTCAACACTATGGCTTTTAGCAGTCTGAACATAATCACCGCCTTTTTATTTTCAACCAAAGGGGTATTTTCTTGGTTTGACTGGTTTATGTGGATGATCTACTACTCATTGTATCTTTTGAAACTGAGATTGTTGCTGTGAAGAAATTTCTACATGATGCCTTCACCATCAAGGATCTTGGTTATGCTAAATACTTCCTAGGCATTGAAATTGCTCGCTCAGAATCTGGTATCTACCTGAATCAAAGGAAGTATGCTCTTAATATTCTTGATGATGCAAGTTTTCTTGAGGCTACACCTGCTTCTACTCCTATGATCAAGGGTCTCTCATTACATGATGAGTCCTCACCTTCTTTCCTTGAACTTGATAAGTATAGAAGGCTGATAGGACGACTTCTTTATCTTGGCTTTACTAGATCTGATTTAGCCTTTGCCACTCAGCAGCTCAGTCAATTTGTCAATGACCCCAGGCTGATTCATTGGGAAGCTTCTCTTCATATTCTGAAGTATCTCAAGGGCTGTGTTTTTCAGGGATTGTTTTATCCCTCTCATCCAGCTGCAACTCTTCAGGTTTATTGTGATGCAGATTGGGCTGCATGCAAGAAGATTAGAAGATCCACTACAGGTTTATGCATTTTCTTTAGTAAATCATTGATCTCCTGGAAAACAAAGAAACAACCTACGGTTTCCAAATCCTCTGCTGAAGCTGAGTATAGAAGCATGGCTGGCGCCACATGTGAGCTTCAGTGGATCTTTTACATCCTCAAAGCTTTGCACATTCCTATCAATCTTCTTGTTCCTTTTCATTGTGACAATGAGGCAACCATGAACATTACAGCTAATCCGGTCTTTCAAGAGAGAACCAAACACATTGAGATTGACTGTCGCATTGTAAGAAATCAATTCAAAGTAGGTATTCTAGACCTTGTCCAAGTTTCTACTCATGAACAGCTTGCAGATGTTTTTACTAAGGCACTGCTCTCTCCTCAATTTCACCATCTTATTTCCAAGCTTGGCTTGTTGGATTGCCACCAACCTCCAGCCTGAGGGGGGGTGTGTAGAGAAACAGGATGTTCTGTTTGCACGTTTGCACTTGAATTGCACAGAAACAGAAGAGGGGCATCCTATTGCTCCTGCACGTGAGCTGCAGATGAGCACAACTCGTTTGTAATGAGCTGGACAGATTTGCAACTTGATCACATGCTAATTGGATAGCTGTACATAGCTGTAATTAAGTTAGTTAGCTGAGCACATGTTGCTTGTGTATTTTAATCGGGAAATGTAGTTAGGTGTATTGTAATCAAATTTCATTATTCAATAACATATATAGATTTCACTTTTTAGAATATTCTCTAAAATCCTCTCCCTTTTTGCTCTCTCTCTCTCTCTGATCTGTTTTTGTTCTTCATCATAATCTGTGTGATTGCTTTGCTTCTGGATCTGTTCTTCCTGCAACTGTGTGGTTTATTTACAGGTTATAGGGGCGAGTGGGAATCAATCATGGAGGGGCTGGAATTGATTCAAACATTTCTTACATTTGTCCCGAAATGGGGTGAGGCCGATGATGTTGTTCGTGAGCACCTGGGAGATGTTGTAAGCAACCTTGAAGATGCATTTGAGATGGTAGGCCTCGAAATTGGATCTGCAATATCTAAGAAAGTAGATGCTCATGCTCCTGAGTATCTGGATGCTGTCCGCTCCAAATTGGAGAAGAAGATTGAGGTATTCAAGCCAAGACTCAGAGATGGTTATGACTTTTTCTCAGAGTATGTATTTCAAATCACCTCACCTATTTTGTTTCCAGATACCTATCTCTGGAAACGCTTGTCTTATCGCATCCGTGGTAATATACGTACAATATATATGCTACTTTGGGTGATCAACTTTGGGATACTGCGTATGATTTAAGTGCGTGCATAGGAAGCATCCTGGGTAATTAGCATCGTTACTCTGGCTTTGGGAATGAAGAAATTGTTGCCATCTGTTTAACACACCTCCAAGGTGTTCTCATCGGTTTAGCACGCCTCCTATTTGTGTGGTGGCTAGAAAAAATGGATGAGCACGATATGTTTATCATGTTCTTCGATCAGGTACAAAGAATTAAACCCACTTCTCCACAACTCCTGGAAATGTACTTGAAAGTCATCACAACAGTATATGGTGATCCAATCTTCTTTTTCCATCGTTCACTTAGAGATAGAGCATTGCGCCGTGTGCTAGACGATCTCATTAAATGTCTGGTTGATCCAAGTTCCTGGGGTGAATTTCAAACTCAGCATGAGAAACTATTGATCATGTCAGATATTAGAAAACTTCTTTTTGATGCAGCATCTGTTAATGAATGGTACTCCTCCGCCTCCTTTTCCATTGAAGCTTCTCAACTTCTCAAGGTGGAGATTGCTTTGACACGGTTAAGGACAAATGGCTCAATCAACAAGGAAGCTTTTGAATCCATTCAAAGGAGATTAAGCTCGCTGCAAACACATCTCAGATCATGCCCTCCAGACTATGTGAACTCAGAGAAGTTGATGTTGATCTTCAAGCGCGTTGAAAGAGTGGTTAGGGAGGTAGAATCTCTCAACCTCACATTGCAGGCAGGAAGGCACTGTGATGCCCACAAGTCCAAGATGTTTCTAAAATTCATGCTTTTGAAGATCATAGCATTCTCGTTGATGGTCGTCCATGTTGTTGAGGACGAAATTCATTCACTCATCTATCATGGACTGGAAGGAACTCCTTTCCAAGTATTTCTAGTACATCCGATGGAGAAACTGGGCAATAAGGAACAGATCTTGACCTGGATCGAGAAAGTAGCCAAGGAGCTGGAAACGCCTCTCTACAACTTATTTCAATCTAAGCAGGTTTCAGAACACGAAATTTCACTTTTCCTCTCCAATTTTCTGGGAATGGTCAATCTGATGAATTCAGAAATCCAAGACAATTATCCCCAGTTACAGGGCTCAATGGTGCGTGAATTGCCAAAGACTCACCAAGGATTAGGCTTTGTTGATCTTTTCTTGGAAAAGCTGAGTGGATTGCTGAAATACAATGCCTACTCAATTAGATATTCAGTGAAACCTCAGATCGAAGATGTCCTTATGGAGCTAGATTCCATGAGATTTTTCTTGGAGGAGGTTGGAGAAAAGAGAAACGAGAATCCACGACTGAAACATCTTCGGAGACGCATTACAAAGCTAGCATACGAAGCCGATTATATCATTGACTGGATGCTAGAGATATGTGATTGGAATCATATAATGTGGCTTTCTAATGTTATTGATCAGATGAAAGCAACCAAGTCAGAGTTAACCAAACCAAAATTGTTCAAACAAAAAATGATTTTGCTCAAGTTCAGGATGGTGTCCAGACATCAGATTCAAAGCATGAGATGGTAACACAAACTAGTGCTCCACAATTTGCGGGGGAAGTTGTGGTTTCTCTGGATGGTCAAGAAGATATAATCATTAATCGACGCACGAGAGGATCATCTCAAAGACGTGAAGTGGCCACTATATTTGATATGCCAGGAATTGGGAAGACTACTTTAGCCAAGAAAGTCTATGATAATCCTCGAGTCAACAAGTATTTCCACAAACTTGCTTGGTGCTGCGTTTCTCAAGTGTACCGGAAGAGGGAATTGTTGCTCAAGATCTTAAGTGACGCTGTTGAGACAACCAATGAGATCTGGGATAAAAGTGATCAAGATTTGATTGAAATGATGTACAAATGTTTCAATAGGAAACGGTATTTAGTTGTTATGGATGATGTTTGGGACACTCAAGCATGGGAAGAATTGGGAAGTGCACTTCCTGATGATTCCAAAGGAAGCAGAATCGTGTTCACCAGTCGCTTTGAGAAAGTTGCCTTAAATGCTCAAAATGATAGCGTTCCACATCCTCTTCGTTTTCTCACTGAGGATGAGAGTTGGAATTTATTACAAAAAAGAGTATTTAATGGAGAAGATACATGCCCGGAGGAGTTAAAGGAAGTTGGGCGGACTATTGCAGAATGCTGTAAAGGGCTACCACTTGCAGTTGTTGCAGTTTCTGGTATCCTCCAAAGAACACAGAGAAAAGAAGAGTGGTGGAAGCCAATCAAAGAAGATTTGGAGTCCCGGATTCTTGAAGATCCAGAAAATCAGTGCATGCACATCCTGGAATTGAGCTACAATCACTTGCCAGATGACTTGAAACCATGTTTTCTTTATTTTGCAGCATTCGGAGAGGACAATGAGGTTCCGGTTCAGAAGTTGATACAATTGTGGACTGCTGAAGGATTTGTGACAAAATTTGATCAGAAGGCATCACTGGAGGATGTGGCAGCGAGTTACGTAAATGATCTCATTGGTAGAAGCTTGCTAATGGCTGCCAGAAGAGGATACGATGGAAGGGTCAAAGCATGCAAAGTTCACGATATGCTGTATAACTTGTGCTTGAGAAAGGTCGAGGAAGATAACTTTTTGCAGTACGTAAGCGGGATCGGTTAGACTATGGCCTTGATTCAGACTATCCACCAATTTCAGTACCATATGATCAGCAGCATCGACTGAGCATTTGTTCTAAAAGAAACCATTTTTCTATGTCAAAGCCATTTGGACCATCTGTTCGTACTCTGTTATTTTCTGCTACCAGCGACACATACCCCAGATGTCCTTACGATGATGTCTTGTTGTTCATCACTGACAAGTTTAAACTTCTTAATGTTCTTGACATTGAGAGTATCAACAGTGGTTCTTCTTTCCCTGAGAGAATTGCATGGCTAGGTGCATTGACATACTTAGCAATTACTGGAAATATAACATCTGTTCCATCAACATTAGCAAAGATTTGGAACTTGGAGAATTTTATAGTCAAAGGACTGATGGGGAAGGTGGCATTACCAGACACTATTTGGAGCATGTCAAGCTTGAGGCATCTTCATGTGAGCTCTCAAGCTATTTTCAGTCTGCAAGGTTCGTCTCAGATGGATAATATGGTCACTCTTTCTTGGCCTGTTCTTTCAAATGGAGATGATTCAGAGGAGTTAATGAAGTTGTTTCCAAAACTTAGGAAGCTGAGATGCACATTGTCTGATCCAGCCCAGCATTCTGAAAGAAGCATTCGCTTTCCAGTCCTGGACTTTCTCATGGAACTTGAGTCACTTAAGGTAGTTTACTATGGCCGTCTGCGCCATTACTGTCAATTCACGGGGCTAAGCTTCCCCTTGAACCTCAAGAAGTTGTCACTCTCACACTTTGGCTTGACATGGGATGAGTTTTTAGCCATTGGAGAAATACCCAACCTCAAAGTTCTGAAATTAGTATCCATAGCCTTTGACAGCCCAATATGGGACATGAAAGATGATGAATTCCAACAGCTTGAATATTTGAAGTTAGACTCATTGAAAATTGTTGAATGGAATGCACCCAGTGATCCCCTTCCAAACCTTCAGCAACTAGTCTTGCGAAACTGCACATGACTTGAGGAAGTCCCTTCTAGTTTAGGGGAAATCACTACTCTGCAGATGATTGAGGTTAAGTGGTGCAGCGGCTCTGCTGAAAATTCAGTCCGGGAAATTCAAGAGCAACAGCTTGAGTATGGAAACAATGGATTCAAGGCCTTCATCAATGTCTCCCCGGCAGATTTCAGATCTTCTGTGTGATGGTGGATCAAGTTATGATTTCTTGTTTCTGCTTCTCTCTCACAAGTAAGAAAGTTCAAATCTAATTATATGCTTTTCCGCATTCATGACTAAGTAGAAACATCGAAATCCATTGAAATGTATAAGCCTAGCTAAACTTTCTTTCTTTGTTTTTCTTTTTCCAATGCCCTCCCATATGGGGAAAAAAATGTTTGTTGTGCTTATCAGTAATGATTACTTTATCTCAGAAACAATGAAACTGTTGCAAGAGCTTTGAGGAGCACCAAAAACAGAAGGCATTTGAACAAGAGCACCAGCTTTATCATGTTAAAATTTGGATCAGATTTTTACTGGTGGAGTTGGAAAGCTGTGCAGCATGATTTGAATTACAATGTTTCCAATGTTTGGCATGATTATTGGAGTTTCTTGGTTTCCTTTTATTGTAGTAGAAGTTTCCATTCTTGTGTATTTTCTTTTGAGATCAGTGATGAGGTTTCGATACCGAAATTTCAGAAACAGTGTATTCTATTCCAGATCTTGTTCATGATTCTTGATCAAGTTATACTAGTTTTCTGTGTCTGTTTCTTTATATTCATGTGCAATCAAATTCTACTGTATGATAGTTTGATGTTATTGATCCTTATGAACAACAATAGGGATTCCAAAACGAAAAACAACAAAAACTTTTACTAATTGCAGACACTAATTTATTACAAGATGATACAAAGTATAATATGTATCAAAAGCAAACAAAGCGACTTTTTAAATCATGCTAGGCACTTTCTGTAAGGTTTTATTAGTCTCTTTTGGTGTGCAAGGATTTTGGAACTAATATCCTTTGAAATAAGATGAAGTTTATTATCTAAATCCTGCACTTACTTTAACGATATCAAGAACAAGAGAAGAAAGAGAGAATTTCAAAAGTATAAAACCAGCATTGACTTTAATAATATCGAGAACAAGAGAACAAAGAGCAAGAATTCAAAATTTTGAGATGAATTGCGCGTCACTTTTTAGTAGGGGTGCCAAAAAAACCCACTAACCCAAAAACCGCTCAAATCCATTGGGTATTAACCCAATAAAACCCACTTTAAAAAATAATGGGTTGGGTGGGCTTGGGCTAAATATGTAATGGGCGGATTTAGGGTAGCCCATTGGGTACCCTAAAACCCGCCCATCATAAGTATCAAAAATACCCATCCACAATTACCCTTAAAAGTATAAAATAAAAAAATAAAAATAAAAACCAACAACTCACATACTTTAGTGTACTCATTTTATTTTTTTCTTCAAACTTATTTTTTCTTTTTCTTTATTTTTCGTGTCCTACAATTACTTTACGTTTTTTTTTCATTTATTTTTTTTATAATATTTTTAAATTACCTACTTATAATACTAATTCAAAATTCGTTCGGGTTTAGGGTCGGGTTTGGGTTTGGGCCGGGCCGGCCCAGTTCGGGCCCAGTTTTTGACCGATTTCGAGGCGGGCCCAGTTTTGGGCCTCGGGATCAGTTTTGGGCCTCGGGCCCAGTTTTGGCCCGGGCCCAGTTTCGGTGTCGGGGCATGCACGGGTTTATATAAATATTAAAAAATTAAAAATTGTGTTTCGACAAAAAAAATTACATACAATTAAATATAAAAGTATATAAAATTTAATATTTCAAATTTTAGAATATATTCAAAGAATTAAAATTCACTTTAAAAAAAATTAAAATGAAATTAAAAAAAAAATTTTATTTTTTTTATTAATAAACTATTAAATAAGCCTTACATTTTTGTATAATGGGTATTATGGGTACCCATGGGTACCCATAGCTACCCATTACCCATTTGAGTTAAAACCATTAATTGAGTGGATAATGGGTACCCATTACCCATTAACTTAACACCCATTTAATACCCGCTCGTTTGACACCCCTACTTTTCAGTCTCAAGTTCCGAATTTCTTTTGGATTGAGAGTATGCAGAAGACCCAGGGAACTAGAATCTAAGAGGAAGAAAAAAAACGCAAAGTGGTCACATTTGCTTGGTGGAGTTAAGCCATTATTACGGCCTAAATGGCCTTGTAAGAAAAATTCGAGCATCATAGCATGAGGCTCTAAAGTGACTCTGTTGGGGAATTTCTGGGGTTAGAACACTAGAAAACTCAAGAACAACAATTATAAACAAGTGATCACTAAGAACACTTAGGCTCCGTTTGGTTGAACGGAATTAGAATTGAATTGGAATTGGAATTCTATAGAATTGAAATGTAAAATTAGAATTGCAAATCCACTTGAATTCTAGTGTTTGGCAAACTAATAAAATTGTGTAGAAATGGAATTGAAATTCTAATTTTTTTGTTTGAATATATAAAATTTTATATAGAATTAGAATTCATTTATAATCGTAAAATAGTCATATATATATATATTGTATTATTAATTATAAGAGTGTTCAAATTGACCGACTAGACCCGATTCGATTGAACCAAACAGTTCATATCAAGTTTGGTGCACCCCGAAAATGGCCGGTTCGGTTCGGTTGAGTTCGGGCACTACCCAAATTGACACGTTTTGTTTTGTTTTTCTTTTAAGTAACTTTAAAATATCCTATAATAACAAAAACAAAAACCCCAGTCTAACTTCCAACGGAAAGAAAAATAAATAAAAATGACTGTACCCAAATAAAAAAACCCAGCCCCAAACAAAAGAGCCCCCGCCACCACCCATTTCCTTTTCCCTCCATCGCCCAGCGCCACCCCCCCCCCCCCCCCTCACCAGGCCCACCCACACCCAGCACCTCTCCACACCCCCACCCCCCCCCACCTCTCGAATTTTTTCCATAAAAATTATATTTTTATTTCAAAATTCCAAAAATAGGGATAATTTTCGGGGAATTCCCGATCTAGCGAAGTCGAAGTTAGAAACTTCGCTTTCCTTGAAAATATTTTCGGGCTGAAATTTGTAGGAAATTGGGTGAAGAGAAAAATTTGTACTGAAAGCGAAGTTTTCTTTAGAAATTGGGTGATGCAGAAATTTGTAAAGAAAGCCCAGTCGGAAACTTCGCTTTCTTAATAAAAACTCAACTTTGGCCCCTTGGTCACTTTTCAAAGATATTCATCATCGTAATGACTCACTATGATTTGTTGTCTTAATACCATATCGAAAACCATCATCGTAACAAAGTGTCCACTTATGCAATGGTATGGCAACTAACCAGTTACATGCTCTCTCATTTAATTGTCGAATCTAATTCATAGTTGCATTAATTTGTGAACCTGATGCGATCGAGCAGCCTTGGCCATAAGATCAGTCAAAACAAGATTCTTGAATGTCTTACTGAAATTGGCCTTAATGAGAGTCATTAAACGACTGAGTCATTACGATGATGGCTTTCTTTAAAAAGTGACCAAGGGGTCAAAATCGAGTTTTTATTAAGAAAGCGAAGTTCCCGACTGAGCTCTTTACAAATTTCCCCATCACCCAATTTCTAAAGAAAGCGAAGTTGTCAACTTCGCTTTCAGTACAAATTTTTCTTTTCACCCAATTTCCAAAGAGTTAACTTCGCTTTCAGTACAACTTTCAGCTCGAAAATATTTTCAAGGAAAGCGACGTTTCTAACTTCGACTTCACTAGATCGTGAATTCCTCGAAAATTATCCCTATTTTTGGAATTTTGGAATAAAAATATATTTTTTATGGAAAAAATTCCCCTACTCTCAGTCCCGTCCCATCCCATCCCAACCAAAAAGAAAACTTCTCCAGGCCCATTTTTTATTTTATTTAGATTTTAATTTTAATAAGTAAAATAGTTTCAGTTATTTTATTTAAGAAAATATAAAATGTCATTATATTTTGTCTATATTAAAATATAATTTAAGATAATTACATGTATTAAAAAAATTAAAAAATACTTTTATGAGATACTAGTCAAAATACGTTTCAAACTATTTATCGTTTTTATTTATTTATTTTTTCTTGTCCAAACGCAACAGTGGAAAAAAATTATTTTTTAAAAAAATACTGACATAAGCATTTATGGGCTGAAAAAAATCAAATAAAGAAAATAATAATTTAAAAAACTGATTAAAAAAATTTTTTTGAAACAGACAAAAAAAAAAAGTCGCTTTGGGTCGAGAAATAAATAAATAAATATATATATATATATATATATATATAATCCCTATATATATAAAGTGCGAACGACCTGGACGGAACTGCCCTTTTCATCACAAATGAACAGTAACTCTTCTCTCTCAGCACTGTGTGTTTTTGGGGGGCCAAACTTGTCAGCACACAATTTTATGTGGGGCATTATTGTCATTCTGCATATTCTCATGCGTGACTACAGCTTTCTGGTGTCTCGATCTTACTTCTTTCGTCCTTGTCTCTCTCTCAACATCTCGAGAAAAACGAGCTGTGTAATTGAAGCCACACTCATCGGAGCCGCAAGGCTAATTGCCCCATCCACCGTGCGCCGTGTCTTCATGAATTAATCGGATTTTGTTGGTCAGAAAATTTGAGGGATTTCTGGGGTTTGAAGAACAATTAAAAGCTGATAACACCCACTTTGGAGAGTACCCATATGCTCTTTCATGTCCGTCGATCTCTGTAGTTTTAATCAACAATTAAATCTTCATGCATGTGGTTTAGTCACCGACCGGCCCCTCCAGTTCTCCTCAATTTTGTTGGAGTTCACCCCTGGCAGCCAAAAACAATTGGGATTTTCATATGAAGATCGAGGGTTTAGATGAGGATTTGTAGAAAAATGATTCAATCAGGTAAATTTTACTCTTGTGATTTCCGACTTTGACTAAAAGTGTGATCTTCTTAATGGAATCTTTGGATTACCAAAAAAGTTATAATTTTTTGTTAACTAATGCAGGGAGCTGGAAAGAATGGCAGAAAATGGAGAAGGAATTACATAATTTGTAAGAAAGTTGTAGAATCCTTCTCTAATCCAGTTTTACTGACTTAAAAATTTCAATTTTTTGGCTTTTATTGTACTTTGTTGAGTTTTTTTCCCCTTAGTCTTCACAAGGCTTTAGTAATGCAATAAGGCTCAGTTCTTGCAACCTCTATAGGCTATAGCTTGTATGCCTTGTTAAAGTTTGACTGTTCCTATCTTTGCCCTCAAAGGTACCTACAAAGAGTGACCCAGATTCTAGATGACCAATTGGGGAAAACCAGAAGAAATTGTGTATTTAGTACGAATTTCTAATTTTCCTATCAATCATTGATTTTTAAGGTAAAGAAAGGCCAAAACTGAGCTTAATGGGTGCATCCCTATTATTCGGCTACAATTTTGAAACAAATTTTGAAAATAAGTTTTAGATAAATTGGGTTTCACACCCAAAACGGCCGAACAAAGGTTTTCAAAATATTTTTTGCTTCGGACCTTTTTTTTCCTTCTGCGTTTTCTTTCTGTTCTTTTTGACTTTTCTTCCTCTTCTTTCTGCTGTTTCTTCCTCTTCTCTCTGCGTTTTCTTCCTCTTCTTTCTGCGTCGTTGACTCGTCAGTTAGGCAGTCCCTGTTTTTAATCACTATTGATGAAGGGTCCATCTGGGTTTCCTTCTTCCTCTGTAAAGCTCCGGACCCAGGAAGCGCGCTGGTTGAATTCAGTTGGAAATTCGACCGAAATCCGAATTGGGATGTCGTTTCTTGAGCGATTTTGAATAGCTATCAAAGAATGTGACACCATAGGCTTTAAATCTTGCAGAGAGATAGAAGGTCCCTACTGTGATTCATCTAAATAAAGTACAATAAGCCGGTGATTCTCGCCGCCCGGTACTGCTGGAGCAGCCCACTTCGACGCTGGAGGAAAAATGGGCAAAATGACAGAGCGGATTCAAGGATAAAATCGTGGTTTTCTGCGCAATTGGAAGTGAATACCGACTTCAAAAGAATCAATTCCAGGAATTGATACTGGGACTTGAGAAAACAGGGCTTCCCTTTTTCGCCGCCCTGAAACCTCCTTTCGGGGCTGATGGGAAGAGAACTGAAAGTGGGAGTGGAAGTGGAGAAAGGAGTTGAAGATGAGATGAAGAAGATGAGGGAAGGGGTTTTGAAGGAAATTTTTTTTTTTTTGAAGGATAAGGAAGGAGAAGAAGCAGGAGGAGGAAGGAGAAGAAGAAGGCCATGAAGAAGGAAGGAGAAGACGCAATAAATGGGATTGAATTTTTTTTTTTTAAAACTGTTTTGGTAAAGAACAAGGTTTTGTGAAGTTTTGAGTTTGAAACCCAAAACTTCACAAAACAAGTTTCAAAACTGCCCAGCCGAACATGCCTTAAAAAGACCAGGCCCTTAACATTCTGTTTTTCACATATTCATGCAAATTTCCAAGGCACCGCACACAGTGCAGTACACCCACAACTAGTATGTATATAAAAAGCGTGAACGAGTTGGTCCATACTAACCTTTTCGTCCCACAGGAACAGTAACATTGTGTCTAGCCAGTGTGTGTTTTTGGGAGATAAATTTGTGAACACAGTATTTATACGGGACAAATTTGTTATTTCGCAACTGACAACCCACTTTATGCTATTCCTATCTCCATGTAAACAAATAGTAAAGCAAAACACGCGTCATCCTCTCGACCCCACACAACGGAAGCCAACATAGCTGTTCTCATCTTCTTCTTCGAAGAAAAAGAAAAGAAAAACCCACTGAGCTACAGAACCAACATTCGCAAACCCAAAAACATAAACACTGCAAGGTTAGAGCTTAGAGACAATAACACATACAAAAATAAACGCAAGTTTAGAGGGAAGAACAGAAAAAGAAGAAGTTGAAGGTAATCAAATCCAGTGCATTAAAAACACCCACTTTAACTTTACAAATCTTGCTATTACATTACAACACAAATACTATTGCACAAGAATACAACACTAAAGTAATCTCTCTATAAGCAGTGATTACTTTTGTACTAAAAAATTTGCCCTTTTGTACCAAAATAATTTGCACAAGGTTTTCCAATTGCTGAACCAAGATTTAAGAACTACAACAGAAAGTACATTACGCCAAAAAAAAAAAAAAATTCCTTGCAAAAAAAAAAAAAAAAAAAAAACAGATAGCAACCCAGCTCAAATTCGCTATCTACTCCGCTTATAATTTCCCCTTTGAAGGAAAACCCACCACAAATTGATTATCATAATCATCATATATCATTAAATTAACAATGGAGTCAACAAAGCCAGCAATGCGGCATTGTTTTACCGAAGAGGACGATGACCTACCTTCTTTGCCGGACATGGAAGCTGGATTTTCCGGAAACAATCACCTTCGCCAACCTTCGCCACCCTCTTGTTTCTACGCCGCTTCATTAAAATACTATACAAAGAAGGCACAGTTTGAGAAGCATTTCCTCACTGTCTAAAATGCAGGCAAAGAGTAAATAGAGAGGAATGAAGCCAAAGAGAAGAATTGAAATCTTTCCCCCTAAATGAGAGCTTCGGTCTTGTCGAAGGAAAAAAAAAAAAAAAAACAATCAGAGAAAGACTTGGATTCGATTTTGAAGAAAAGTCATTCCAAAAGATAAGCTTCAACTTTGGTTTTGTTGAAGAGAGAGTAGGACACGACTACCCACCAAAAGATAAGAATCACTATTTTCCATGCTTAAAATTTTTTTACTATTTTCCTTTTAAAGTAACAAATTAGTATTCTTCCCATTTTACTATTAGAAAAATTCATTTTAATCGTGCATAAATTATTATGAATGTTAAAGTACAATATTTACAATAACTAATTTGACACCCTCTATTCTGTTTATATCCATGAATATTAAAAATTAGTTGATTGTGTACTATACATGATTATATTAGTCACGATAGGAGAAGTAAAAAAAATATTTTTTAAAAAATTGTAAGTAAACCTTTATATGGCATAAAAAATATTTTTCAAACTAGACTATTCTAATAAAATGGGACAAAGTATCAGTGCTCTTTCATAAAAACTAATGCTTAATGCTGAAATCATAATGTTGAATTGATTAAGCACTTAACACGTTGATGCTAAAATATATTTTCCAAACCTCTGCATCAGAATGCTTAATCATTCAATTTTGTTTGATAAATTTGCTGATATTAATATTGAAATCTTGAAAATGTACTACGTTACGCTTACGTTGAATTTTTTTATATTTATATATGCGAAATATCAAATTTTATAATAAAAACATAATTTATGATTAATGAAGAAAGATAAGGAAATAAAATAAGATAAAACACATTAAATTCTGAATGATTGAAATATATATAAAAAACAAAAATAAAAATATTATTACAGGTAATTAAAATTTCTAAAAATGAAAAAAATAAATCCACCGTTGTAGTCTAAAAGAAATTTAATAAATTTACAATAAAAATCATATACAATTAATAAAATTATATAAATAATATAAAACATATTCTATGAATGAGATTTATAAAAACAAGTAAATGATATAATTTATTATATAAATTTTTAATACGAAAACAAAATAATAGAAAACTAAACAAAAAAAATTTTCATTTGAAAATATAATGACAAAAAAGTTGAAAATATGTGTTATGCTAATGCAAAAAAAAAGTAAACTAATAATTATTCAAAAATAATATTTATAATTAAATAAATATGAATAAAATAAAAGTGGGTAGTTTTGGAAATCAAATATGAAATATTAAATTAATGATTACATAAAGCATTAAGAGATAAACAATAAATTTTAGCATTTACTTACAAAAATAAACAGTACATAAAAATTTAAATTTTTATTATTAAACACAGTAAAAATTATTATCTCATAATTAAATAATTTTAATCATAATACTATCTTGACGCACCGCACTACCCCGACTAGTGTATATATATATATATATATATATATATATATATATATATAGGCACACACACACATATTCACACACACAAAACACCCGCACCCACTACACACACAAAACACATTAATAGAATTAGAATTAGAATTCTTAGATCTAACCAAAGAATTGAAGGTATTTGGAATTGGAATTCAAGTCCAATTCTTAAAATTATTTTACAAACAAACAATGGAATTGGAATTGATATCCCAATTCTATGGGAAACAAACACACCCTTAATGTAGAACACAAGAACAACTTTTAAATGGGAATTTTTGAATCAAAGTATTAAATCTAAGGCGTGTAATCACTGTCCTTAAAGAGTTTATTGCCCCCATTATACTCACTAACCGGGATTAATGGCAATACCCTTTTGTTTGCTTCTCAGAGTAGTAAATGATTTTTTTATCTTTGCTATTCTTTGTTCTAATTCACTAAGATGCTTATTTTGCAATTGTTTAGACAACTTGGATGAGATTTCATATGGCCTAAAAAGTTATTTATCGTGAAAAGGGGAAGATGATTGGGTGATATAACTTTTAGGTTTTGACAGTAGGTGACTACCTGGAGTTTGCAAATATTTGTTAGTATAGTTATTTTGCTCAAAAATGCATTGGAAATCTCTTGCGGTCACAGGTTTACTAGCTTTTGTCTCTCTATGTTTGAATGGTACTGCTTTGGTGTCAACAGACTTTATAAAAGGTTGTGAAAGTACGTACTTGAGCGAGGAAACTATGACTGAATTGTTTCTCCTTCTACAAGCCATTTTTTTGGGACACGTATTTCTTTTGAAAAACCTAAAAACCAATAAAAAAAAAAGGAATATTTTATTCGAATATATTTAAGAATCTATAATAAGCTTCTTGAATTTCTTTTCTATCATTTTCTTTAAAATTTGAATATCATTTATAGCATAATTTGAAAACCAATAATAAAAAAAAAGGAATATTTTATTCGAATATATTTAAGAAACTATAATAAGCTTCCTGAATATCTTTTCTATCATTTTCTTTAAAATTTGTTAAAAACCATTCTCGTTTGACTTCGTTTTCCTTAGAATAAAAATCATTTTTAAGTAAAGTTTTATTTATTTGAAATTCAGATTTGAGCATCCTAAGTTCTCCTAACACTTTTTTTGTATTGTCAATCATTATAGAGTAAGTCGGAGATTTGGGAAGTTCATTTTGTTCATCTTGCTCAGAAGCAGTCACTGGTGTTTCTACTATATATCTGGTTCGGGGGATCCGATGATTATTATCTAAGTCGTGGATTTGAGCTCTTATAGAATAGACCTAATTCCTAGGAGTTTGCCTAGACTAGACTTCAAAAGACCTTATAGAATGCTGATAATTTCTATTCTGAAGTTTTGTGACCTATCAAAGATAATTTGAGCTGTTCCATTGGAATGTTGTCTAATGTTTGAAAATTTTGTAATTTTGAGGAACTATCCTAGATTTGTAATTTTGAGGAGCTATTCTAGGAACTACTCGTTCCAGACTCCAAGGTCTAAGAAATGATACGTGAGACCAATCTATCGACATGGGAGTTTGTATCCTAGATTTGGTCAAATCTGTTTGAAATAAAACAGTTTCTCCTCTTTTTGATTGTTTCATAGCACCTGTGTTGAAGGCTGAATTCATTGATTTATTTTGTATCCTATATAGGATTGAAATAGGAGAACTTCCTACCTAAACTTTAAAATTAAAAGCTTTGATATCTAAAGTTAAAACATCTAATATATGTTTTTGTCTTTTACAGAAACAGTAAAATTTGGAAACAATCAAAATGAATTGGCCCTTCACACAAACTTGTTTCTACAGTTCCTAGGAGAGACTCATTAAAGTCTAAAAATCTACAATCTCTGAGACAAAGAAGTATTGATGTATTAAGGTCTTCTCTACTTAAAGGTTTTGTAGCCACTTGTACTAATCCAATATGTATATAATTACATATTTTTGGTGTTTTTCACTTTTTCTATTGCCTTCTTTGATAAAAGTTTAATTTCTTCAAACTCAGTATTGGCATCTATGTTTTGTTCTACAATTTTGATTACATAGTCAGAAAGAAAAGATCATTTTGCTTTTATAAATTTCTTTCGTAGGAATTTTTGGGATACTCCAATTATAGATTTCTTGACTAAAATTTTGGTAATTTTTTTTCTTCTTTAAGCATAATATTACAAGAAGAAGAAGTAGCACTAAAAGATGAAAGTGATTCCATGATGATAAAATAAGGATTATTTAATAGTTCAACTTTAATTTTCTCCTGTTGGACCACATCCATCCGGTTCCACGAGACAAACATATAGGCCCTGTTTGGTAAAGGCTCATTTTGATTTTATAATAGTTTTTTGTCATTCTTAATAAGCTTTTTACCTTTCCAATAAACATTTTTACATTCCCAACTGTAGGATAAAAAAAATATATATATATATCTAAAATATTATTAAGAGACATTAACGCACAGCGGAATAAAATTTCTTTGTAATAACGAACAATAAACAAACCCGCACGCACACAATCTGTGCGGCGCACCTAAGCCGAAGCTTGGTCGAGAAACAACCCGAAGGCTAGTCAGTTTCTCCTGTATCTCTTTGTTTTTCTTTGTGATTACAATGATCACCCAATGCCTCTATTTATAGGCTAAACCATCCCTGAATCCTACCATTAATCTGATTCATAACTATTTCCTAAAACAACTAGGTTACCCAAAACAAGCACTAAACTAAATAGGAAACAGATAAATAATAAATTCTACTACAAATATAATTGCCTAATTAATACAAGTTTGGTTTAAATAATATTTTCCAACATAGCCTCCCTTAAACCAAACTTGGATCACTGCAGGTCCATAGCCATCACGGGCTTGAATCTCTATTGAAATCTCTTTCGCAGTGTAGACAACATGCAACACCGCTTTGTAGTAGTTCTTCACATTTGCTTTCAAACTCATCGTAGCGACATATTTGTATGTGCCATGGATCTTCTGTGGAAACTCATCCTTATCAAAGAACTTAGTCATGGCCACCCATTCTTCATCTAAACAAGTCTTCTCATCAACCTTGTAATCAATCCTTGCAAATTTCAATAACAACCTTGCAAATTCGAGGTGTTTCCTTCAAATTTGACTTGAATATAAACTTGTATTTTGAGCACATCTTGTCAAATTTCTCAGCTTGATCAAAGAATTCACTGATATCTACCCATTCATCTTTTAAACAGAGCTTTCCATTGACATTATTAATCTCATCAATGCCGTCAAACCTAACAATGTCCTTGCAAATCCAAGGCTCCACTGTCACATTTTTAACCTGGTCGGACTCTCCACCAAATAAAGAATCGACTTCACTGCAATTGATTTGCTCCAATTCAACAGAGTTTTCAACAATCTCATGATCAATTTCATCTATGTGATCGTCAACTTCAATATCTCCCTCTTGTTCTGATACACATACAATTTCTTCTTCTTTGACCAAATCAACACTTTTAATGTCTTCATCCTCCTCGACACATTCTTGCTCAAAGATAATTTGGCTCTCTGTATTGTCGCTGGAAGATCCATTCTCCAAGCTCTCACCATCAACTTTAAGCACTGCCTCATTAGACTTCATCTCTGTCAACTCGAATTGTCTCTTTAACTCTTGCAGTATCATTCTTTGAATTTTTTCATTTTCTCGATTGACAACTTTTAACTTTTTCCAAAACTCCTTAGCTGTCTTTACATCCATTAAATTTCTGCATACGTCTAATTCAACATTCGTTCTTAAATAATACAGAGCCGATTGTTCATGATATTGATTTATCTTGGATTCTTTGCTTTCTGCAAATTCTGACTCAAATCCTGTCTCAATCATGTGCCAGATTCCAATAACTCTAAAGAAATCTTCTATCTGTTGACTCCAGAGTTCATAATTATTTTTGCCATCAAAGACAAAAGCAGGACACTTATGAATGATAGGGAAATAAGACATTTTTAACTACTCCAAGAACTCAAAAATCTCAACACATACCATCAAAGATGTAGGACCCAAATTCCTAACAATTTTTAGCGCCAACCTCCTGATCAGCCCGAGACCAAACCAAGAAAAACCTTCTGACTTTTCTTACTAGCAAATTTTGACAATCTCCGAATCCAAACCAATTGATGTGTAGCTGTTTCCGAAGCCAAAAAAGTCTCTTCAATTGAGTTAATGCACTTTCTAATTGCACACTAATTAAGACAAACAACAAAGGCTTTGTGCCTTGTAAAGTAACCTGACGTCAAACCGAAGCAAAAACAAAGAGCTTCGACGTCGGCGAAGACGGAACAGCAGCAAGGCTTTTTGTAAAGAGCCCAAGGCTTATTTCTTAACTTGATCCAAATTGCATGTACACTGCAACGCCTGAGAATTTATTCTTACAACAAAACCGCCAAGAATGCTTCTCTGTTCTTTCTCTTCGACGCCGAACGCAAGACACGGCTGTCAACTAAACATATTTTTTTTCTCTAGCTCTGATACCACTTGTAGGATAAAAAAAAAACAATATATATCTAAAATAATATTAGGAGACATTAACGCACAGCGGAATAAAATTTCTTTGTACTAACGAACAATAAACAAACCCGCACGCACACAATCTGTGCGGCGCACCTAAGCAGAAGCTTGGTCGAGAAACAACCCGAAAGCTATTCAGTTTCTCCTGTATCTCTTTGTTTTTCTTTGTGATTACAATGATCACCCAATGCCTTTATTTATAGGCTAAACCATCCATGAATCCTACCATTAATCTGATTCAGAACTATTTCCTAAAACAATTAGGTTACCCAAAACAAACACTAAACTAAATAGGAAACAGATAAATAATAAATTCTACTACAAATATAATTGCCTAATTAATACAAGTTTGGTTTAAATAATATTTTCCAACACCAACACACATTCTTACATTTTCAATGTAATTTTAATATTATAAAATCAAAATGAAACTGAAATCATGGTTTGAGTCTCTTTACCAAACATGGCCATATTGACGCCAAACAGAACCCAATGCTAAACGATGAGAGTCGCCATTTTGCTTGGTGTTTACAGAGATTAGCAGAGCTTGGATTCAGGTTAACCTCACGGCATGGTTTTCTTATGGAAAGTTTTGCGTGTTATGTTTGACAGTATGTTCCCGTCCATTCTTCCCTTACCAGTTATGGCGACATGCCAGCTTATAATTTGCTCTGGAGGCAGTGTAATAAGACATCTGATAATGTTGCTGCTCGTCTGGCTGCAATTCCACTAGTCCAGGTGCTCTATTTTGCCTCTCTGTTAGCTATTCCAAACCCAGTTTAGGAGTATATCCTATCACTGCATTTACATTATAGATTCTGTACTTTGAATTTTGAAAGGTTAGATTTCGGACTTCAGTGTTAGATATTAAATGTGCATAACGTTTATCGATCCATTGTTTAGAGACTACAGATTTGTTGCATGTAATGTAGCATTTGAAAGATGTTTAATATTTTGCACTAAGAAAACCAGGCAAGCTGAAAGAGCGAAATGTCAGATGGACCTCAAGATTGATAACTTGCCAACTTCCAAGATTGAAGCTGGATGGACCTCATAGATGATCGTATGCAAGCTTGAAAATCTGATGCTTTTGACAAATTGTAGCCTGAGTTTGGTTGCTCGCCGGAGGTAAATTTACTACCGTATTCTGTTGAGTTTACACACATAACAATGCCTACTGAACTCTTTTACTTTTGTGACTCTTTGGCATTCAGAATGAAAACCATACTGTTTGTAAATTTTCCTCATAAACGTGTGTTTTTTTTGTCTGTAAGTTCAGTTATAAGTGTATACTGTAACCATAATTTTTGTAAATGAGCGGATGGATGAAAATAGTCGCTGGAACAGTGAAGTTGTAAAAACTTATTAAGCGATAGAGCAATTAAAATAGTATAGGAAAATAACCATTTATTTTAGACTATATTGAAAAGAACTGAAAGTTGGAACATCAACTAAACAATTTCCTCTAGAAGATACACTCAAAAAAGATAAAAGAAAACATTCTAAGGTATCAATCAAATTTAATTCCGTATTCAGAATATCTTAACCAGCAATATCCAGAATCAGACTTGAATTTCCAAGCTCCTCCCTTTTATCTTTAATATGTATCAGTAAATCTGCCAGAGTACCCTGTCTGTTATCATGAACATCAATTGCATCAAGCGTCGTAATGCTCTCTAGACAAGACAAAGGGATCTCTTTCAACTCATCACAATACACCAATTCCAGCTTTTCCAAACATTCAAACTGATCATCGCAAGCTGTCCACTTGACAAGATTTGAGAAACTCAATTTCAAGATTCGAATACTTGAGAATTCCCCTTCTTCCATTTCCCATGTTCTCTCTGTAAAACTTATGTCCTCTAATTTTAGGACTTCAAGATTTGGCAGCTTGTTAGCAATACTTGACATATTTTTCTTCTCCAAAACAAAGTATGACAATGTCAATTTTTTCAAATTTGTCGGAAAACTAATCACATCCTCGATTCTCCCCCCGCTAGCATAAGATTCCAGGTGAAGTGATTCTAGATTACTCAAAAGGTCGGGAACTACAATCTTGACAGGATTTTTAGAAAACGACTCATCTCTGAAAACTTGGCATTTCAACTTACGAATCTTTGGAAACTTTCTCAGTACCTTTTCCATGCTATCTGGATTATCAAAAATGGCACCAGAAAGTGTTTCCAACTCCCATAAAACAGATGAGCAGTCAAAATTTGTATTGGTAAAAATACCTCCATTTGTCACGTCAAGATATTGTAACTTCTGTAGATTCCATAGGTTGTCTGGCAGGAGAATCTTACGGGCAGTCAAAATGAAAGTCTCCAAATTTGAGAGCTTATCTATTGATGACGGGATGCTCTTCATATGGCTGCCTCGAATTGCTAAAAATGCCAATTGAACGAGCTCTTCTATTTCTCTGGGAAACTCATCAGATTCAATATTAAAAGCCTCTATATCCAACACTCTTAAAAGCTTGAAGACCTGAAACACGAATGTCATACATCCACCATCTTCTAACTTATTGGGCATGAAAAGTAGAGAACGTGCACGAGGACAAAACAATTTTGATTGCATGAATTCCTTCTCCCCAGAGTATATGCACAACCTCCGTAGATTGCGCGGCTCATTAAATTTTAAAAGCTCATCATACCCTCTTAGAAAATGGATAAAATGTTCTTCTCTGGCTTTTTGGATACAAAAGTCATGAAGCAAGTCATGAATGCGGCATTGTTTGACTCCACCATCGATGGATCTTTGTTGGGAAACCATAATTAAGCATCTACCAACTAAATCATTCAGGTACCTTTTAACGACATCTCCTGGACTCCCTTTCTCATTTTTTCGAACAAATCCTTCAGCAATCCATATACGAAGCAACCTCTTGACTGAAATCCTTTGATCTTCTCGAAATGCCCCAAAATAGAGAAAGCAAGGTCTTAAGTGATCTGGTAAGTGCTTGTAACTCAACTCCAATGTGTTCCTGCAGAGCTCTGTGCTGGTTACATTTCTTGAGCTTAAGGCATTCACAATCTCCTTCCAATCCTCTTGCTTTTCAGTTGATAGAAGTCCAGCTACAATGAGAATTGTTAGAGGTAATCCTTTACATTTTTTAACAATTTGCATCTCAAGTTCACGTAATGTAGGAGGACAACCTTTTCCATTGAATAACTTCCTCTGCAATAACTCCATACTCTCTTCTATATTGAGTTCACGAAGACGAAGTGTTTTGAGGTGGCGAATATTTTGAAGAAAATCACCACAATTACGACTTGTCAAAAGAATTCTGTTTCCACAAGCGTCATTAGGGAATGAAGCATTCAAGTTATTCCATGCACTAATGTCCCATATATCATCCAAAAGGATGAGATATCTCTTTCCTTTCAAACTCTGGCGTAGCTTTTGTGCTAACTCATCATCAGTCATCTTAGCACATTCATCTTTACCATGGCCAAGTTGAATTAAAAGGTCAAGTAAAACCTTATTTTTGTTCATTTCTTGCGAAATAGGACACCAAATGTGAACACGAAAATGATGCAAAACAAAAGGATCATTGTAAATTTTAGTAGCCAGAGTGGTCTTACCTGATCCCGGCATACCAACAATGGCAACAATTTGCAATTCTTTTGACCCTCTTATGAGCAGATCCACAACTGATTTTGCCTCCTCCTGGAAACCCACAATTTCATTCGTTATTGGAAGAGTATTTTGAGAAGGCAGACCATGATAAATCTTGGTTTCTTCCTTGTCTTTGACCGCTGGTCTCTTTCCAAGAAAAATCTTTGAACCATCAACCTTAATGTTCTCAATGTCTTTTGTGATGGAATCAAATGACGTTGAAAAAGAATGTGAAAGATCACCAACCACAAGGAGGTCAATGAGACAGTACTCTACCTTGCTCGCCACATCCAGAATACGATCCCAAAGAGTTTGAAGTTCCTCTTGTTCATTGCAAAACTGTTGAATTTCCTCCAACAAAGACCGTAAGAACAAAAGTTCTTTTTGGATAGTTTGTATGCAACTGTTTGCTGCTGGTTCAGCTTCCCAACTTGTTAGCTCCATCAATTTTTCCAACTGAAAATCAACAAAACCCAACTCATTAGTCCTTGGAAAGTTGAACATTTGTACTTGTGGATCTTCTTCTCCGACTTCAGCTAGAATATTGTTGATACTTTTTAATAATATCTCAAGCTGCCCAAGGTCTGGTTCTATCTTTGTCGGATAAAGTGAACAAATGAAGACTCCAGCATCACACACTATAACTCCAATCTCTTCCTTAGTTTTCATGTCAAAATTGTTTGGTTGGTGCGTAAGAATGGTTCTTAAGGATCTGAGCCCTTCATAGAACTCTTGCAGTTGATCCTTATAAACCACTCGAAAAGTATTCAGCCGTAGTATCCCCCAGAGATTAGATATGAGAGAATTAAGGAAATTTTTCGCTGCAATGAAGGAGTCTTCATCCATGTCATCTTTAGTGGGAGCAACTGATCGAGTCAACAACTTTGAGCTACTCAGGACTCGAGTGTAAGTCTCATAAACTTGCAGGTCAATAGGCTTGGTCATTTGTAACAATCTTGAAAGGTCAAACTCCTCGTCCTTCCGGTTGTCATATATCTCACATTGTAAATTGCAAAGGAAATACGTAACATTAAGAGCAACAGCTTCAGTGTGAGCCAACAAATCTTCTGTGGGTTCAACACTTGTAGATGTGACAAAGAGGATGAGACTGTTTAAGAACATCAACTGTTCTTTCAAGGTTACCATTGCATCTACTGATTCAAAACAATCAAAAATCTGAAGAATGCAACTAAGGATTTCCAAGGCTTCATCTGTCACAAGAGAAGTAATTGATTGCTGATCGCAAAGCAAAATAGTAATGTACCATTTATTTGCTTCTTTCTCCAAAGACATGAGCTCTTCGCTGAAGTTACGACAAATGTCACGGAGGCTGTCTTCACCACCGAATCTCATTTTAAGCCGCATCTGATATTTCTCCAAAGTATCTTCGAACCGTACCAAAAATATCCCCGAGCTTCTATCGGTGGCCAACTTTCTGGAAATAATTAGAACAAACAGTTTGAGATTTACTAAACACCATTTCACTTTCTTAAGCCCAGAATCCTCTCTTTGAAAACGGAGACAGTGTTTCAGCACACCATCTAAAACACAACGAACACGAGCAAGAGTGGGGAAGGCCATCTAGTTGTTTGAGAATCTGGATCTGAATGGGAAAGGAACAATACAATCGAATAGAATTCGAGATGGTGAGCAAAACAGAGATGAACCCACAACAAAACAGAGATGGTGAGATTAGCAAATTGGATCGATCTGAATAACAATGTTTTTGTTTTTTTTTGGGGGGGAGGGGATTGTGGAATGGCAATAAAAGGAACAAGAAGAAACCTGAAAAGAAGATCAACAAATGAGGTAAAGTGGTACAGATGGATGAGCAAATTGAGGTTGAAGAAACAGAACACTTTTTTTTTTTTGCTTTTTCGAAATAGAACACCTTTTCGCTGATGATGGAAATTAGAGGGCAAATTGATGAGAGGGAGCAGATCAAGTAATGATTCACAGCAAAAGAGACTCGGGGAAGGAGATGCTGAACTTTTTAGATTCTCTGTTCTCTTGTGGCTTTGATAGAGAATCATCACTTTTTTTTTTCCAAAACTTTATACAAAAAAATAATTTTATTTTTTCAACAATTTAAAATTAAAATTTAAAATTTTCTCTAAATAACTACTCACATAAATTCAAAAAATAACACAATCATTACACTTTTTTATCTTTCACCTATACAATTTCCCAAAAAAAACTTCCCTCTAAAAAATTTCTAACAAAAAACTTCCCTTTAATAAAATTTACTCTATCAAAACCACAAAAGAACAGAGCCTCCAAATACTGCTACACGTCACGTTAGTTAGCTAGTCACCATAGATGCTGGTTGTTGAGATTAAAGAAAGAAAATTACTAGTAAACAAAGACCAAAAGCAGTTTGAAAAGTTGGACCGTGCCACTTGTCCTGTCCGATCTACTATAAAAATGGTTAATGGTCAAAATCAGGATTTGACCGAGAACCACGTTTAGTTAAACCGGTATCAATCCCATTATTTTTTTTTCTTTTTTTTTTTTTTTCCTGTGTTTTCTTTGTTTTCAAATCTTTTTTGCAGTCCTTTTATATGGATTTTTTTTTTTTCCACAACTGATGTGGGATATGAAAAATATAAAACAAGTGTAAAAAATAATTTTACCCCGTTAAGATTTGAACCTACGTTTTCAAGCCACGCCTAGCTTCTCGTATGAAGAGGAAATTCAAAGTGCATACACAGACTAAGATACTGAATTTTTACTTCATATGTTACCTATGTTTGAAAGAATTACCATCAAAACAAACCAAAATGTAAACTAAAATAAGCACAAAATCCTATATTTTGAGAGATTATTCGGTGCATATGCTGCACCACGTAAGATTGTGCAACCAGACACATTCAGGAGAAATAGTGCTCTTTTGGGGAAAACAGATGTACATGTAGGGTTGGGGGCCCGTAAATGAATAAAAATCATAATTATCAATTTGTGAATGACTAGCTGTACTATTTTAAAAATACATTCAATGTACTTAATCATTTTCCCTACATTTGAAAGAAATACATTAGTTGGTTATTTGTTGAAGTATAATAATTGTTAGAAGTCTGCATTGATTTAAATAATCTGCAGAATAAGTGTGAAAAGTGAAAAAAATTCTTGTAAGATGAGAATGATTTCGTGTCTCTAAATCACCATCCAAAGGAGCCTATTTATAGACCTCAAAAGGGTGTCATTCAATAGTCACAATTCTTAGAAAAAGATGAGAAAAAACATAACTCAATTCGGATAATAATTGATTTGTTCAGAATCTCACTTTTAGTGAAGAGTTGCAACACTTCAGGGTAGGAGAAAACTCACTGGAGCCTGTTCGAGCCTCGTGCGACTCGGACAAACGATCGAACACTACCACCGGAGCTCGTGCGACTCGCACTGGCGATAGCACACTGCCAGTTTGCTTTGGCTTTGCTACTGGACACGTCTGACGTCCCGTGCGACTCACACGTGCAGTCACAAGTCTGGCTTTTCTTGGATTTTGCTTCAATTTTCTTCTTGGGTCGCTATCCGATTATGTGTGAGACAGCACAGGAAATCACAGCTTCTCATTTTTTCCTTAGCTAATTATTGGAAAATCTCCAACAATTCCCTGCCATTTTCCAATGATTTGGAAAATTGCTTGCCTCTCAAAATCAATAACAATTATTGATAACTTATGCATCAATCTTGGTGTCTTTCGATTGAACCAAAACCTTAGTGAAAATACCTTGCAAACCTGTCGAACTAATTTGATAGACAAGTTCTGATCCAACAGTTCATTGACAAGCCTTAATGTAATCACACACAAGTTCGCTTTCCCGCAACATGTTATAAACAAAATATAACATCTATGTATCTCAATCTCTTTCATGAATGCGTCCAAGTTTACTCAAATAACCTTCTATGAATTTTCACAATGCATACACATAGGCAAATTTCAAAATACCTCCGCAATATGAGAATTTTCAGCATTATTACATTTTTCATATTTGGTATTAACTTGAACTTGTTAAGAACTCAATCGTTCAACCTTAACTCACTGGCAAGTAAATAACACTAACTGTATTTAGTGTTCCAACCATTTAGACAATGTAATTTTCGCTATATTGAATTCAGAACTAGTAGTTTAACTAGCAATGAATTGAGGGGGTCCATTGTAAATGGTCTAAAACATGTTTCTTTATAGAAGATAATATTTCCTATCAATCCTTAATCCATGGTTTGCCTAATTGGCTTAGCCAAACTTTCTCTTATTGAGTCTTCAAATCACTATTCTAAATGGTTACTTAGTCTCATAGATTAAGACTCCAACATTTAGTGATTTTAATCTGGACTTTAATCCATTTCTATTGATGTTTCTGTATATCAAAGAAGACAATTCCTTACCAAAGGATCATCTCCTTAATGTGATCATTCAGACAATCAAATTGCATCATACAAAACACAATATACTCCTTAATTTAATTCTGATTTCAAATAGGCGCAATAAAAGTTTAAGAATTAATCATAAGGACATTCATTATATTTTGAAGTATTATTAACCATGCATGAATCAACCTAATTTTCAAAGGAAATCAACATTAAAACACTCATTACTAATGATCATATGTTTTACCAAAACATATATTGATTTGCAAACTACTTACACAATTTAAATAGATTATGTACTCATACTTTCACAATATGCATGCAAAATACTTTACAAACAAGTTTTTACAACTTTAGAATTAACCAAATTATGTATAACATAATTAATCAAATTACTGCACGTTTTTAGTGTAACACACCATATCATAATAATTTTTATGTTTCTAAAACATAACTTATTATTTCATGCTTTTACAAATACAAATTTGTTTACATAAATTCCTCCCCAAAGCATAACATACTTATCTTTTTCAAAGACAAATCTTGATCAAATTTTAATGTCAGAAATCCTAGCCACAAATGCTTCCATTAAAATGTCACTAGAGGATTTTTCCTCTTTCTTTTGCTTCTTTAGTAACTGACATTCTTGTTTGTAGTGTCCGACTTCTTTGCAACGAAAGCAATTGATATCCTTCTTTTTGCCTTTGCCAAGATCATCACCATCTTTTATCCTCTTTCTGGACTTGTTCTTTTGTTCTTCTTCAATGACATTGGCTTCGAATTCTTTGCCTTTGTCATTGACATGCATACTCTCAGTTTTTTAGAATTTTCCTGCAATCTTAATTCTTCTTCAACACGAAAGAATTAACAAGACTTTCGAAAGTAATATCAGTTTTTTCACTTTTGATATCTCTTTTGAAGTCATTCCATGAGGGGTAATCTATTAATCAAAGTATTTACAATAATTGATTCTTCTATAATTATGTCATATTGTGCAAACTGACTAAGCACTTTTCCGATTTCAGCAAACTGTTGCATTTTAGTAATATTATCTAACATATTAAGTTTAGAAAATGTTGATAATAAGAATTTCCTAGTGTTGAAATTCTCTTGCATGTATCTTGCTTGCAGTTTGTCCCACAATTCCTTAGCCGTAGGAATTGAATAGCAGAACTCATACAATTTGTCCCCAACTGCATTCATGACGTGTCCTCTGTATATTCCATCATCTATCTCCCACTTCTTCCTTTTGCGAGACTGGTCCAGTGATTCTTCATCTTCATTCTATGGCTTGGATGATGAGGGCATCCAGAGTCCAGCAACAAGTTCCGAAGCAAGTGATTCCAGAGAAGCTGAGGAGGTTCGAGTTCTACATCGAGGTCCAACAATGCTTTAGGATCCAAGTCCATATCAAAGGGATCCACTTGTAGACATCACTGGGCCGATGACCAGAAGCAGAGCAAAGAAGGTTCGAGAGACACTCAACAACCTTGTCCAAGCTTGCCAAAAGGACGCCCAAGTGATAGTAGAAGCAAACGCCTTGGAGCAAAAAGACAGAAAGGTTCAAATTGCGACTCTCCTTACCATTCTTGAAGAAGATGCGCAATTCCCCAATCCAGAATGAAGAAGAAGGCTGTTTCTTGAAGTTCTTGAAGATGCCGGAAGGTTCTTGGACTTTAAAGAAACATTTCTTGAAGTTCCCTACATCAATTCCATAATGCGACATCAACATTGGGCCAACCCAACTCATGGAATCCATTCCACAAAAGTCGGCCAGCCCAAGGAAGCCAAGGAAGCCCACACGGCCAAGCTTAAGTAGCTAGGGTTACAAGTTAAGGGCTAGGGTTCTTTTAAGTCGCTAGGGTTACAAGTTAAGGGCTAGGGTTCTTTTTACTCTTAGTTTAATTAGTTTCCAAAAAGGGTTCCTTCTTGATCTCCTTTTTGGAGTAGGATTTTTATTCTTTTCCTTATTGTTTTCAGTTTGTAAATTCGGCAACCACTAAAGAAATAGGTGACCGAATTTTTTTTTTTCTTTTTACCATTACCCACTTCTTTCAGGGTTTGGTATTGTAAAGGAAATCAATCTCTTGATTGATTTCCAATTCTACTTCTTTTCTTTTCCTACTTCTTTAGGTAATATTTTTCGGCTGTTTTACCTATAAAAAGGGCAGCCGCACATCAATAATAGACAGAGTATTCAGATCATAAAACTATTAGTTTTGAGTACCATCCCTTTATTGCTTTATGTATTTGCATGCTTGTAGTTTACATATTGCATGAAACTTAGCTAATTAGGTTATTTGCTCTACCTAATTAATTCGCATGTTTCAAACTCTTTTCTTACACTTGGTTTGAAAATATAAATTAGAATTAGCTTAGGTTAGCTTCTTTTGATTCTCTTATTTTCGAGTAAGTTAAGGGATTATACGAACTCGCTACTTAATCACACGTCCTTGGCAACTTTCATCCGCATGAGTACAACCGTCCACATCATTAGGCGTCTTCAACACATATGCAATGTTCAAATAAACAAGACGAAGATGCATATTTTTCTTCCATCTTGAAAAGTTTCCTCCATTGAACCGATCCAACTTGACAATGGATGACGTCAAATCCTTCACGTTGGTAGCCATTTGCGTGTAATAAAGCCTAAAGATTGTTGGATATTCTGAACAATAATGGGACTTTACAGCACAAAGAACCAACTAAAACTAAACTTTTTCGTATTGAAATAAGAGTGAATTGCTTAAACTAGCACGAACCTTTGTCTGAGTGCGATAAATGCCACAAATATTTTGAAATAGCATTTTTTTACCGCAAACCTTTCGAAAACGTGACAAAAATTATCATTCCGTTAAACCGCTAACGACGAGTTTTTTTTAGGGTAAAATAGTCAATTTCCCTATTCCTTTGCCTTATATTTCTCTTATTTTACTTTTATTACCAAACAAACCCCCAATCTTTCAACTTACATTTTCATCCAAAAATAAATTTTACTTTATAATAATATTAATAGGGTGAAATGCACCAAATACCACTTAACTATCGGCTTTTGCAAAAAACACCACTTTCCTTTAAAAACTGCAACAACAAGCACTTTACTTTCAAAACGTGCGCCCAGTACCACTCTGTTAGTCAATTCCGTTAAGTGACTAATAGTCAAAAAAAGATAGGGGCAAAATTGTCATTTCACACGTTGCGGCACTGTTCATCTTCTTCCCCCAAAATTTTCGGCACGGTTCACCTGAATTTACTGTTCATCGGCATTTTTTTTTTTCTTCTTCTTCTTCTTCCGATTATAATTATAAATGGGGTGTTCATTTCGGCTGATTCAAATGGAGGATTGAAGTTTCTTGTAATATTTTTGGATTTCCTCCTTATGGGCTCTCTTCCTCCATCTTCTGGAAATATTTTTGCCTTGTACCGTCCTGGTCCAGTTGATTCAATCACTTGCATGAAGTTTCTTGGTCCTGTTACATCTGCCTTGTATGAAAGGGAGAACTTTTGAAGTTCTGGCTCTATTTTTATATCTTCTACCCCCGGTAAAACTTGAAGTGAATTTACAATTATCCTCATGGAATTTTCAGTGCGTATTCTATCAACTTTCAACTGAATTTTGTTTCTATCCTTTCCTGTACTGATAAGGATTGCATCAAACCCAGTATCCTCTACAGCTTGCAAGAGCTGGTAGTAGCTCAAAATCTTTGGATCATAGTGAACTTCAGCCTCTTCAGTAGCTAAAGCAACCTGCGCTTTCTTCACACCAGGGACAACCTGTAAGGCGGATTCAATCGTTGTGGAGCATGATGTGCATGTTATTCCTTTTATGCTAATTCTGCATACCTGAATGGATTTTTCGCTTGTCTCTTCTTGGATTAACTCAGCCTCAAATCCAACATCTTTAATGGTCTCACAGATTGTTTGCTCATGAACATCAAGAAGCAAATTTGTCAATAACAAGCATTCTTTACTATGGATATGGTAGCTTACATCAAGATAATATAGCCAATTCCAAGATAACATAAATTTGGTATGTATAAATAGATTATAATCGGAAGAAGAAGAAGGAAAAAAAAAAAATACCGATGAACAGTAAATTCCGGTGAACAGTGCCAGAAAATTTTTGGGGAAGACGATGAATAGTGCCGCAACGTGTGAAATGACGATTTTGCCCGTCTTTTTTGACTGTTAGTCACTTAAACGGAATTGACTAACAGAGTGGTACTGGAACGCACGTTTTGAAAGTAAAGTGCTTGTTGTTACAGTTTTTAAAGAAAAGTAGTGTTTTTTGCAAAAGTCAATAGTTAAGTGGTATTGGTGCATTTCACCCCCATATTAATAAAATAGCAATTATTTTTAACATTTATAATAGGGGCATACTATTTGCAGTAACTATTTTACTATTTGCAGTAACCATTTTACTATTTACAGTAATCATTTTACTATTTACAGTAACATTTTTCTGTAAAAAATCTATTTTGCCCTTAAGTTTTTTTTTAAAAAAATTCATAAAATCTCATACTATTTACAGAAACATTGGCAAAATACCGCCCATTGTGGGCGGTATTTCATAAAATACCACCTAGTACTGCCCAGCATTGGGCGGTATTTTCTGGTCAAATACCGCTCAGCATGAGCGGTATTTTCCCAAAACCTCACCCGGGAGGGATTTTTCTCATAATCCCTTTCATAGGCCGAAAAAACCACCTTTATCCCAAAAAATGTGTAGGTTATTTACATACCTTGTAATATAGATCGTACTCGTGACTATAAAATCAAATGCTGTGCTACCGCCCACAGTGGGCGGTATTTCTGAAAATACTGCCCAGCATGAGGGGTATTTTCCCAAAACCTCACCCGGGAGGGATTTTTCTCATAATCCCGTTCATAGGCCGAAAAAACCACATTTATCCAAAAAAATGGGTAGGTTAAATATACCGTATAATATAGATTGTACTCGTGACTATAAAATCAAATGCTGTGCGGTATTTTTTTTTTTTAGCTAAAGGGTAAAATAGAGTTTTCACAGAAAAATGTTACTGCAAATAACAATTCCGTTATAATATTAGTGTTTTTTAAATTTTAATTTTAATATTTCGTTTTTGTTTGACCTATTTATTTTAGTATATTCTAGAAACTTATAAAAAAAAATTTCTACATTACTCTTTTCTCTTCCTCACAGAGCCACACTTCCCCGCCTCTATCTCTCTTCCCCCTCTGCAGTAGAGAAATGGTGCAAGGCCAGCTGGCATTGACTGGGTCACAGCCATCGCCACCTCGATTGACAACTCCAACATGATTTTCACCTCCTCCTGTGACAAATCTATCATCGTCTGGATGCTCACCATTACAGTAACTCCAGTTATGAAACTAGAACTCGGAGCTTGGTCTTGGTGCCTTGGTGGGAGTCGATGGATGCTGAAGATTGAAGAACACAAAGAGGCGATAGCGATTGCGAGGAAGACGATTCGCTACAGATCTGGACAATTCTCGACCTCCGTCGTCATGTTGTTTCTTACGTCAGGCAAGTTCTTCCTCCACCCGTTGCCCAAAGTCGGGGACGTTCACTCCTTCAGATTTTCGTCGTTGGGTTTGGGTTTCGAAGAGGCTAGCGAAGGCGGTGGTTTTGTGCGATGCGGAAATGGGTTTAGGGTTCAGCGCCGGCAGGACTATCACTGTTGTTTAGGTCACTGTGGTATTTTATGGTGCTTTTTGTTGTATTGTCTAGTATTTTTGTGGTGGTTACAGTGGTTGAAAGAAGTGGGTTTACTGGTGGTGGTGTTTAGGGTTTTAGGGTATGGATTCTGGGAGGATACTTTCTTTGCTCGTCTTCTTCCTTGAAATGCCATATTACTCATGGTTGGGATGAAAGTGTTGGCCGCAAGATTTAGGAGGAGTTGTTACAACTGCGGCGGCGTGGATGCAGTGGTGACGGGCAGTGACACAGGTTGTGGTGGATTATTAAGCAAGAAGAACAAGAAGAAAATTTTAGAAAAAAATAAAATCAAAGAAAAATTGAAATGATCAAATAAAACAGAAAAGGAAAAGAGGAAAAAAAAAAGGGGGGGGGGGGGGGGTACATTTTATTACTAAATAAAAATGGGAATGTAGAAAGAAAAAAAAATGTGGCTGGGTTTGGGGGGTGGGGGGGGGGGGGGTGGGTGTGTTGTGAGGGTGGATGGGGTTTGGGGTTGGGGGGTGGATGGTGGGGGATTTGTTAGTGTTTAGTTTTTTTGTGGTTTGTTATTTGTTGTTGGTGTATTTTTTGTGTTTTTCTTTTTTTTTGTGATTTTTTTTGTTATTTTGTTTTTTTTTTTCTTTTTGTTTTGTTTTTTTTTTTATTTTTTTTTTTTTTTTTTTTTTGTTTTCTCTTGCCAATCAGGGAGTCCTCCTAGCCCAAATAAAACTCCCACCACCTTCCTGCCTGTTCGTTATCCTTATTTACCCCCCCGTTTCTTCTTTTTGACTACTCTTACCTCCCATATTTTTTAAAACTAACTCTCTACTTTCCCTTTGACTATGTTATGTATAATAATCATTGAATGACAAATTACCCCCATTAATGATGACTCCATGTTCACGTCACAACCCATCTGCCACATACCATTTGGATTGATTTCAAATAAAAGGCAAAAATTATGCTACTGGCTGGGATTGAACACAGAACCATCCACTTCCTTGTGCATGATATAACCATTATGTTACTAATGTTTTTTTTAGACCAATTATAGTTCACATTAGCTTTATCATTCACTCTCTCTCAACTCTCCAAATAAAAGAGCCGCAGTATTGCGATCCCACGCAAGATCGATTTGAGGGTAGGATCGGTATCGGTAGTATCGGATTGTAGTATCGTAAGATACCACCAAAAATGGTTGGAATTCATCATACAAGTTGCTATTGTTTTGTATATTAGAAGTGTATTAGTAGAATTGTTATAAATGATATTTATATGATAAAAATGACTACATATGTTTATACAGCAGTACTGATCGACACTTTCCATTCCTCTGTAGTCTGCAATAGTACAAGACAAGACCACAAGTAACTTTTAATCCAATAAGATCTAGCAAAGTTAGCCAAAAAGATATCAAACAAACTCTCTCAATCAATACATTAGTCTACTAGTAGAACTTTACCAATTACCACACAAATTTGCAATTTTTATGAAAAAAAAGGTCATAATCATAAGAGACCCAATTTGGAGTTCTTCTTTTTCCAAATAGCTATTACAGTCAAATCTCATCCCCATCTCCATAATCATCATCATAAAACAAGTGTTCTTGATCATTAACCCCTACTTTGTTAACATAATCTGCATATTCATCTTCATCATCCCCATATTCTTCACCATTGCGAGATGCCCAATCATTAAATGTTTCCATATCCAATTCATTGGATATGTTAATTTGTTCATCTTCTTCTTCTTTTCGTGTTCACATCTATCTTTACCTTTATCTTCACCTTCGAGTCCATGTTGATATCCATCTTCATCTTCATCAACTATTTGAACAACCCGTCTTTGACACTTCTGATTTCTCTTACCACGAGACCCACTCGGTCCATTGTCAACTACACAAATAATAGCAAGGGGTTGATTAAACTATTCGACTTTAAATAAAAACTAATTTTAGATTTTAATGTTGAATATAATAATAAATTAAAATTACTTACAAGAATTCCGAATATGTGTTGCTATAAACTCAACATCATTCATTTCCTTTTCATCTGAGGTGTCACTAGCTGCATTCTTATCCAAAGACCTCAACCAATTACCTTTTCTTAGAAGAATTGGTTTCTCTTTCTTTGTTAACCATTCATCATCTGAAATCATATTTTCGGATGCATTGTCATCGGACTCATAAACTTATTTCCTTTGTCTTTGGAGTTGTCTTTCTTGTAGTTTCAAATTATACATGACAAAGACTAAGGCCCTGTATGGCAACAAATTCTCATTTTCATTTCACTCTCACTTTTTATTTTATAATAATTTTTCATCAATTCCAATAACCCTTTTTACATATTAATTCCAAACTCCTTTTTACATTTCCCAAACACCTTTTTACATTTCTAATATAATTTTAATAATTTTAAAATCTAAAACACCTTTCAAAAGGCATACCATACAAGGCTTAAATCATTCATCCGCTTTTGAGCCAAACGATTTCTTCTTTTTGAATGCACCTATTATTTAGCAAAATAAAATCAAGGAAAAAGTAATCATTTATATATACTAGTAATAGTAGCAAATACCAATTGAAAGACTTGAACATTACCATTGAAAAAGCCCTCAAAAAAAAGAACATTTTGAAAAAGCCAAAATGGACATTACCATTTCAAATGCACTCCAATTACGTTCACATCCTGAAGACCTACACGTCAAACTCAACACCCCTATAGCAAATATTTGTAACTTTGGACAATCATCTCCAAAGGAATCCCACCAATCAGCTATAACAAAAAAATAAATAATAAAATAAATAAATGTTATTGATACATGCAAAAGTTCAATGTTATATAAGAAAAATAATTATCTTTTTCTAATAAAATATACCTGGAGACATTTTTGATCTCAATGCAATAGCATCTGTATATCCAAACAATCCATGCGCATTCTTAAATTTTGACATTTGCACATCAACGGCCAACCTTTCTTTTTCGTTTGGAATCATTATCATTTTACACTAAAAAAATCCATGTTTAATGACAGGATCTTTTTTAAAATCTTGTCAATAATAGCAAGCACAGGCTCATATCTACGAAATAATGAACATTAATAACCGTTCTAAAACAACTCTAATGACTAAATAAAAATTTACCTTTTCTGAGAGTTTCTCAGATTTATTTTGATCTCTTTTTTTGCATCTCGTATCGCACTGTATAGAAATCCCATTGCTGATTCACCATCAAAATCAACCATCCTTAAAACTTTAATAAGTGGAGAAGCAACCTTTAAGCATAAATCAACATTCGGCCAAAACTCTGGAGTCTCAAACATAATCTTGTAAATCATTTGCCCTTTTTTTTTTCATAGCATATGCACTCTCTTGCCATTTTTCAGATGCAAAAAAGCAAAACAATTCAGATTTCAAATCTAGTAGACGTCTCAGGTCAAATATGATTTGGCAAAGCGTGTAACACCGGTCTCATCAACTCTTTCCCTTTTGTAACTCTTTCATCAAATTCACAACTGTGCCCCAAGAATAAATGTAAGATACCAGCATTCTCCCCTTAGCTATTGTGTCTTTATGCATTGCATCCTTTTTATCAAAATCCTCCAACATTAAATAAATGCAATGACCAGCACAAGGAGTCCAAAATAAATGTTGCCCCTTCTCCATTAATAATTTTCCAGCAGCCTTATAATTGGAAGCATTATCAATCACCACTTGCACAACATTCACCTCTCCTACCTTTTCAACACCCTCATCCAACAATAAAAATAATTGCTCTGCAATTTTACTTACATCACTAGTATCCACAGAATGCAAAAACACAGTTCCAGCAGGGCTATTCACAAGAAAGTTATTTATTGTTCTTTTCCTTTGATATGTCCGCCCATCCGACATGATAGTGCAACCTGTTTTTCTCCATTCAATCTTATATCTATCAATCAAGTTGAAAGTATCTTCAACTTCCTTATTTAAAATGGTTTCTCTGATCTCATCTCAGAAGGTGGCTTCAATCCCTTTCCAAATTCAGCAATTTTTGCAAGCATTTGAGGAAAGTATGGGCTATTAACCGTATTAAATGGAAGGGCATTAGTATAGAACCACCGACCTATGATTCGAAGAACTTCTTCTCTGTCTTGTTTCTTCCATTTGTCGTTTAGAGTTGTTTGTTTTCTACCCCGTCCTCTTTTTCCTCTTACAAGAAAGTTGTCCATGGAGCCCTGTATGTTAGGTTGTTCACCTTCTTCATCAACTGAAGCACGCGGCTCATCAAAACTTCGTTTCCTTTTTGGCTTTGACTCTGATTTACTAGTTAACAAGTCGTACATTTCTTGCCTAACATCATCAGGAACTTTTGTACATGCCTCGGTGTTATCATGTGTGCAAGCTAAATGGTGCTTTAGCCTAGTAACACCTCCTACCCGAATAACATGACAAAATTTGCATTCAACTTCTTTCTTCTTTGGGTTTATGTCAATACCATATTTCCAACCAGGATCTAAACGAGCCCCAGGGGCATTTCTTTTACATGACGACATTGTCACGAAACGTCCCTGAAATTTTAAGAATGTAACTAAAATTTTAGGAACAGAGTTAGATAACTGAAAATTTAAAGAGTACACAAAATTATAACAAGTTAAAAACATTATAATGAGTCAAATTAAAAGCTATACAACTATTATGGAAAACACACAATCAAAAATCAAGTGTTACTGTAATTGCAGTTAAGAATCAGAATAAATTGTCACTACCCTTAGCTGATTACTCGATGAGGCAAAGCACAAAAAGAAGAAAATTGCCATTGATAATTGACTCTTTAAAGGAAGAATTCAACTCCCACAGAAGGAGTTGTATCATTCTCGTGCCTATTCAAGTTAACTATGTTCATTTAAATCAGAAATAAATCATTAGGCTATATATATAAGCACACAAAATCAACATGATCATTAGAGTCTGAAACTACCATATAAGCACACAAAAACACCAGAATGAGGTAAAATAAAAGTTATTCCACTTTGAGATGAAATAGATGAAATCTTAATCAAATTTAAAAATATAAAACAAATTTACTCAATTAAAATAATGTCCCACGAGACTCATGTAGATAACAGAGATGCGCGACGACGAGGGCAACAGCAGCTGCGTCAAAGACTCATGCGGCAAAGTGGCATTGGCAATTGGAATTTGGCAAACAAACAAAACCTTAATGATACAATTGAATTAGGTGGCTGGCTATGTTGTTTACTTGTTTGCTAAGGGCCAGCCAAGGGCCCAATCAATGTTCCCAAACAAATCCAATCCAAAAGCATGTGTGAAAAAGGCCTTTGTTACCAAAATTCACAAATTTGGCCCGGATCGCTTAGGACCGTGGGATTGTGCGATCCCACCGATTTTATAGCGATCCTACAGATCCTGTAGCGATCCCACTACGAAATTCGATCAAATGCGATCCTAGATTGATTTTTATCATTCCGGATCATATATCGTACGATGCTACGATACATATCGCGAAACTGCAAACTATGAGCCTAAGGCTCTGTTCTTTTCCATTCATTTTTACAAGAATCATCATTTTTTTTTTTTTCCAAAATTTTAAATTTTGAATTTTTTATGTAACCCCAAATTTTTTTATGTAACCAAAAAATTTTATGTATAAGTTCTTGGGTTTACATAAAAAATTAACTTAATTTCCTACTCAGTTCAAAATTTAAAATTTAAAGTTTTGAAAGAAAAAAAATGATGATTCTTGTAATGTAATGTAATGGAAAAGAACAGAGCCTTAGGCTCTTTTATTTGGAGATTTGAGAGAGAGTGAAGGATAAATCTAATGGGAATTATAATTGATATCAAAAACATCACTATCCTAGTAGATATTCCCTGTGTAAGGGAGCAAAGGGTTGTGTGTTCAATCCCAGCCAGTAGCATATTTAATGGGGGTAATTTTGTCATTTCAATGTTTATTATACATGACTTAGTCAAAGGGGGGTAAAGAGTTAGTTTAAAAAACATGAGGGGTAAGTAATCAAAAAGAATAACACCGGGGGGGGGGGGGGGGGGGGGGGGGGGGGGGTGGGGGGGGGGGGGGGGGGGGGTAAATGGATTAAGCCTTTTGGACAAATGTCAAAACATGAAAGTTTGAGATTTGTTTGGTAATAAAAGTAGAATAAGAGATTGAGCGAACTGTCCAAAATGTACCCTTATTTTTCTACCATGTCCGCTTTGGTAATTAAACTTTTTTTTACCAAAAATGTCACTTGATGTGTGTCTTTAAGTTGTTTATTTATAAGGTTTAAATCCACAGATCTCACAGGTATTTGCAATTATTTGTGATGAATTATGCAAGTTTAGATGACAAGTTGTGATGTGTAGGAGAACTGCAAATGAAGGCAGAAATGAAGTTCCGACAGCCCAACAAGCCATCTGCGTAGTAGAGAAGCTGTTACGAGTTCTTCCTATGTCTTCTATTGGGTTCACGACACACGAATAAGCCCAATAGAACGGAAGCATGACCGAGTCTGAAGAGAAAGAGCCCAGAAGGAATTAATTTACCTGCCAAATCTGAGTTATTTATGATGCAAGTAACGAAAAGTTATTATGGAACTGTGTTTTCTAGTTTAAGTGGACTTGTGAACTAACTTTGCACATATTAAATGGACAGAGTTAGTATAGGGTTATTCATTCCGATTCATATTAGTTTTTAGTTTTATTCCCGTAAAGTAGCGCAGCAGCGTAGTTTAGATGAAGTTTCTCCTTTCTGTTTTGATGCATTTTTCGGCGTGAAGTTTCCGTCGGCAAACAATTGGTTTGGCCCTTAATCTAGCAATTCAATTCTTCTATTTAATTGCCTCGGTTCTGGTATCTTCGTAGATTGCAGTTTAGTTAATTCATTGATTGGTAGTTAATTTGTTGGGAAAACTGCAAAAGTGGTCCACAATCTTTACCCCTGTTTCAAATGTAGTCCACAATCTTTAGTAAGTGGCAATGTAATCCACAATGTATCCATTTTGTTGCAATTTTAGTCTAAAAACGGAAAATGGACCTTGACTAACGGTCAACGGGTTTGACCGTCAGTCAAACCCGGGTTTTGACCCTCTTAAAACCACCCCACCCCTTCCTTCCAAAACCATTTCTCCCCATCACTTCTTCCTCCACGTCAGCACCACGTCACACCAGAAAATGAAATGAGATCATAAAAACTCCAAAATTTGCTCCATTGGGGTTTCGAACCTGTGACCTTCCGGATCACCGCGCGAGAGACAACCACTAAGCTGCAGTCGTTTGTTTTGTCTTTTGGTGCTGTTCCATTTACTCATATAGAATCACACTTTTCTTTCGTACTTTATACACAATGCCGTATTAATGCTCGTTCTCTTGTGGCTTTGGTAGAAAATCATCACTTTTTTTTTTCTAAAACTTACACAAAGAAATCACTTTACTTTTTTACAATTTAAAATTAAATTTTAAAATTCCCTCTAAATACCTACTCACATAAATTCAAAAAAAAACACAATTTTACACTTTTTATCTCTCACCTACACAATTTTCCAAAAAAAACTTTCCTCCAAAAAAAAAAAACTTCCCTCTAATAAATTTTCCCTACCAAAACCACAAGAGAACAGAGCCTAAGACTTTCAATTTCCTTTCCATGCCGTCAAATAATTAACTTATTTAATTAAAATTACTATTCTAACCTTATTAAATAATTTTCAAACATCTAATTACCTCTAATATATATTTTTAACTCTTTCAAAAATCTCATACGAATTAATTCAACATCAACTATAATATATTTTTAAATAATCTCATACGAAGGGGAAGAGTTAAAAATACATTATAGTTGATGTTGAATTAATTCGTATGAGATTTTTGAAAGAGTTAAAAATATATATTAGAGGTAATTATATGTTTGACATTATTTAATAAGGTTAGAATAGTAATTTTAATTAAATAAGTTAATTAATTTGACGGCATGGAAAGGAATTTGAAAGTCTTAATACGGCATTGTGTATAAAGTACGAAAGAAAGTGTGATTCTATATGAGTGAATGGAACAGCAACCAAAGACAAACAAACGACTGCAGCTTAGTGGTTGTCTCTCGCCGCGCGCATCCGGAAGGTCACAGGTTCGAAACCCCAATGGAGCAAATTTTGGAGTTTTTATGATCTCCTTTCATTTTCTGGTGCTGACGTGGAGGAAGAAGTGATGTGGAGAAATGGTTTGGAAGGATGGGTGTGGGGGTTTTAGGAGGGTCAAACCCGGGTTTGACTGACGGTCAAACCCGTTGACGTGAGTCAAGGTCCATTTTCCGTTTTTAGACTAAAATTGCAACAAAAATGATACATTGTGGATTAACTTGCCACTTACTAAAATTGTTGGACTACATTTGAAACAGGGGTAAGATTGTGGACCACTTTTGCAGTTTTCCCTTAATTTGTTAGTGCGATTAGCTTTCCGCAGTCAGGTGTTGGGTGATGCACGCATGCAATTAGTTAGTAGCCTTGAATTGATAGTAGTTCGTATGCATGCACGTGATTCCTATCAGTCAGTAACTATTTAGTGGTAGTTAATTAATTGCTTAATTTATCAATTAATTGCTTAATTTATTCCTTAATTGAACCCGTAAAGTTCCAGTGTTGGTTAATACATATGCATGTAATTGTCTCAATTCCGTCTTGATTTTGTAGTTAATTAATTAATCAATTGTATTCATAGTCAGTAATACATGCATACGGTTTCGTTAGCGTAATTAATAGTATTAAATTAAATTGTTAGTAGTCTGTGTGCATGCATCGGGTTGGGTTCCCGACAGTAGCTAGTTAGTAGATTCTTTAGTTTATTAATTTATTAGATTAATATGAATTCCTTTTATAATTATTGTTTAATTAGCTTAATTAATATGAGTAGCTAAATTCTCAGATCCAGTATAATGTAAATCGCAATTAATCGATGCATGTCATGAACCCATTGCTTTTAATTAATATGCATGTGTTCCCTTTTATTCTGGGTGTCTTTATCTCATTGCTTGATTTTATATGAGCCTGCGTAACTTATATAGAGTCAGTAGAACCAAGTAATCCATCTCACTACTTCATGTCATTTAGTGGATAGGTTAATTAGTGATGAAGTTACCGTCAGGTAATGCAGAGTAAAGGGTTAGTAATTCCGAACTGGTGACGCTGTTAGGAATAACTAGAATCAGGTTTCCCTAATTATTAATACTGTTGGTATAGTTAATAGGTGGCGGCTTTTTTGACCTGTTCTATATTAATTAGAGTACAATTATGTCTGTGCTTATTCACGGTAGTTGTTAATAAATAAGGGGGAATTGTGTTGTTCTGTGCTTATTCACGGTAATCTATAACTGCTTGATATGTGCTTATTAATATATCTTTGAGTTGTGATTGACATGCATGAGATTATTGTGTATTTACATGTTGCTGGATTGCTTTAATTAATTGATAAATTAGCCTCTCTCGTTGGTATTCTAGTTTAATAATCATAAGTTACTTTACAAGGCACTCCGGTGCACAAATGTGGTTGCTAACCACAAACAATTGCTTGAAATCAATAGGATTAAGAATAATAATCACTCCCGTTCTCTGTGGATTCGACCCTGTTTTTCACTGTGCTAATTTTAGCTGTTTTGCAAATCTGATAGTAATTACTAACTTTTGTTAGGTCAAGCGATAGCTCTACCATCACTATACTTATTTAATGTGCCAAAAATGTCATATTTGAGGTTTTGGCCGTCAATCTTGACGGAAATCGTTTGGAGGCATGTTTTCCCTTGGTTTAATGTGGGGAAATTTTTGACCGTACTTCGTCCGCACTGTTCATCCTCTCCTTTGTTTAATAATATATTTTATTACTTAATTATTTACACTTTAATCCAGTTTTTATCTTTTATTTCAATTGATTATTAAAAAAATAAACTTTTTATATTATAATTTTAAGTGTTTAATTTATTAATTTCTAGTGATGTGTTGATATCTTATTAATTTTCTTACCTTTATCAAGGGGTGGCAATTCGTGTCGTGTTCGGGTATCGGGTTCGGGCTGGCGAGTTCCCGCATCGACTCCCCTTAACCCTAGCCTTACCCGTTTATTTATTCGTGTCGATTCATTTAACCTATGAGCATTTCGTGTTCCTATCGGGTTCGTGTCGTATTTTTGTGTTGTAGTATAAATTTCTCGTGTCGAGTTCGGATTGTGGGTTCATGTGTCGACTTTCTCAACCCTAACCTTACCCATTTAATTATTCATGTTATTCGAATCAAACCATATAACACGAATAATTACCCATATAACCCATATAAATCATGTGTTGTAGTATAAACCTATATAACTCGCGAACCTGCTATGACTCATATCGTGTCGGTTTCGTGTCGTGTAAGAGATTGTCAGCCCTTTTATCACATTTTTAATATTTTGCTCACTTTACTAAACATTACAAACAAGGCTCAATTACTTTGCTCACTTCAATGAACAAGGCACAAAGTAACGTTACTTTGCTCACTTCAGTAAACAAGGCGCAAAGTAACGTTACTTTGCCCCTGTTCAGTGAAGTGAGCCAAACTAACGTTACTTTTCGCCTTGTTCATTGAAGTAAGCAAAGTAACATTACTTTGTGCATTGTTCACTGAAGTACTTAGGGATTAAAGTGTAAATAATTAAAGTAATACAAATATTTTAAAAAAGGAGAGGCATGAATAGTGCAGACGAAAATACCCCTCATCAAACCAAGGGAAGACGCGTTCCAAACGATTTCCGTCAAGATTGATGGCCAAAACCGCAAATATGACCTTTTCGACACATTAAATAAGTATTGTGACATTTCTGGGGGAAAAAAAAGTTTAGTTACCAAAGCAAACATGCTAGGAAAGTAAAAGTACATTTTGGCCAGTTCACTCTAAGAGATTTGTAAGACAATGAAAATTGAATTTGAACAATTTTGCCCTGAAAAAAAACTAGTCGTTAGCGGTTTAACGGAGCACTTAGACGGAATGCTAATTTTTGTCACGTTTTTGAAAGATTTTTGGTAAAAAAATCTATTTCAAAATGTTGTGGTATTTGTCGCACTCAGGCAAATGTTCGTGCTAGTTTAAGCAATTCACTCTTGAAATAACAACTAATAAACAGTGAATGCCTCTTCAAATCATGCAAATGAACTTTCCTTTAGGCTTTATTAGTCCCCTTATGTGTGCAAAGAGTTCAAGACTAATATCTTTATGAGATAAGATGAAGATAATTGTTAGAAGTCTGCACTGACTTAAACAATCTACAGAACAAGTGTGAACAGTGCAAGAAATTCTTGTATGATGAGAATGATTTTGTGTCTCTAAATCACTGTCCAAATGAGCTTATATATATCTCCAAAGGGTGCCATTCAATAACAACTCTTAGGAAAAGGTGAGAAAAAAAAGAAATTCAATTCGGATAACAATTGATCACAGAATCCCACTTTTAACAAAGAGTTGCAACACTTCAGGATAGGAGAAAACTCATTGGAGCCTGTTCGAGCCTCGTGCGACTCGCATGAACGATCGCACACTGCCACTGGAGCTCGT
>VMRK01000342.1:0-58012 GCA_016801395.1 Leptodermis oblonga
TTTTTCCTTTGTTCCTCTCTCACTATTATAGCAGCAAATTTGGCAAACAACTTTGCACTGTTAAGAACGAGCTAATGCCCTAACGTTTAGTGCGTAGGGCGGCCAGGGCCGGCGCAAAGGGCGGGGCAGCGCGGGCGACCGTCCAGGGCCCAAAATTATTATAATATACTAATATGTATTAGTAGGTTTAATTTTTTAAAATTTTAACTCTAGGCCCAAATTAATTTTTATGTGAAAACTGAAAAGTATTAATGTAAAGGGGGCATTTTTTATTTTTATTTTCAAATGAGAGGCCAAAACTTCTTCTTTTTTTTTTTTCCTCGTATGAAATTTACTGAAACGTTTTTTTTAAGGACCTCTTTTTATTGTTTTGCCCCGGGGTCTTATAAGTGTTACAAGTGTAAGGACCAGCCCTGAGGGCCGCCATCCAGATATCGGGGGTTTGATTCCAATTCTCTGCCTTTGATGTAATAGATTTGAACTTATATTCAAATTCTCTAAACTAATTAGAAAAACTATGTCAAATGACCTAACCCCGTTTGTATTTATCATGATGTAATACGGGACACTTCTTTTTGACAAAATCATGTGATTGGCGAGTTTTCTTATTTGACGTATCTCTCCCCCACAATTTTCGAGGAAGAATGAAGGTTGGGAGCCGTCTGCATAGTCTTATCCACCTGTGTTCTAAATATGCAGAGCTGATAGAGATAGGAATTGGACCCCCAATCTGGGTGGCTCACTATTCGTCACAACCATTTGAGCACTAGCTCATTCCGTCCCCACAATTTCAAGATGGATCCCATGAGTTGTTGGTTTCCATAAGCACTCTTGCATTTGATTAAAAAAACAAAGGATACTAGTTTAGGGTGTGTTTGATAACCCAACTTAATGCTTAAAATTATCTCATTGAGAGATAATGACTTTTAGTGTGTTTGATAACAGAAATTCAAACCACTTAATCATTTAATTACTACTTATTTCCTTTACAAAAATTTGAGCCGAAAAAGTCAACTTATGATTTCTGCATTATGCATTCAGATATAGCATTGATTTTTATCAAACAGACCCTTAGTCCTTTGTTTCTTACAAAAAAAGTCAAACTTAAGAAGAAAAAAAAAAAACCTTATATAACTTTTCATAAGTGATACTCCGTCCATTCCATTAGAAGGGTTCACTTTGACCAATGTACAACTTATTATGAATATTAAGGTACAACACATAAATTAGCTAATTTGACACTATTTATTCCATTACCCCTACTTATGAAGTATGGACTAATTATGGACCATACATGACTATATTAGTAAGAGCAATAAAAGTAAAATTTTTTAAAGTTAACTCTTTTATTGAAACAAAAAAAAAATTTATCATTCTAATAAAACGGAGTGAGTAATACACACCATTGAAAATAAGTTATTTTGATACACACACATACATAGGCGGAGCTAAGGTGGGGCCCCGGGGGCCTGGCCCCCGCTGACCCCACCCTAGGTACTTATATATACATATATAATTATAGTAGATATTGTGTATTGTGTGTGTAGTGCCTCCAGTCAATATACATTTTTAAACTAACAGTATCGCAATTTTAACAATTTAACTTCGTGTGGTATGTGAGATTTTTTTTTTTTTTTATATTTATTTGAATATGTTTGTGTCATTGTAAATGTGTCCCTCTAAAAAAAATATTATGGTTCCACTAGTGTATATATACACATACATACGCAGACAAGTTTGTTTACTATAGTCAACCAATTAAGTTTTGTTTTCTGTGGTTTTAATATTTCTTTTAATGCATAAGTGGACCCACGATCCCTTTTTTTAAAAGAAATTAAATTGCAGCAGCCAACAGATGTTATTAATTGGGCAAAGGTTTTTGACAAGGTTTAAATTTATTTTTATAGTTTTTTTTGCGTGCAAATATACTCTTAATGTTTATGAATAGGCACAACCATGGTCCATACCTCTCTCTTCAAATTCAGTTGCCACATAGAATTAAAATGTTTTTTTTTTTTTAAAACAAAAAAAAAATACTTAATTAACGGATTGGAAACATAGAATTAAAATGTATTAGTTGGCATAATGTAAAAATTGATGAGTCATCCTTTCCACTTTCCGTCTGCACTAATCATCCCCATCACCCTACTTTCCCTCACTACTTCCTTCGTCCGCTTTAAGCCCATTACCGCTCATAAAATCCCCCCTTTTCCTTCATTCACCCTTGTTTTTTTCCAGCCGATCACCGCCTAAAAATTACCCTGTGGAGACTAGTTATTTTGGAACCGCACCAACAACTTTAGTGACCGGCGGAACGGAGAGACGTAGAGATATTTCTTCAAACTACCATAAATTTTTTGTTCTCAGTCCATCTGATCATATACAATTTATAGCACACCAATGAAACGAAAGCCACCAGAGTAGTGAGCCAAGTTTACAGTTCAAGACTCCATATATGATCTGAACCAACAACAATAAAGGGGAATTTCTCAATTAAAATTCCTTACAGTGCAGAACAGAGAAAAATTGAACAAAAACAAAATAAAGAATAGTAATTGTGTGGAGAAAAAAAATAAAAGCTAATCACAAAGGTGGTGGGGGCGTTCGTAGTGAAAAAGGGCCTCAAAAGGGGGACCGCGACCGCAGAAGGAGGAGGTGGGATCACAGTCTACATGCAGGGTGTTCTCCAACTTGTGAAACCCTTGCTTGAAAACTCCAAACCCGAACAAGAAGTCGACGACCACACACCAGTACCAGAAGGATGCAGATGGTGCAAATCTATTCCCACAACACATATTGAATCTCGATTAATCTTCCTTCGGATAGATCGAAAAGCGGATCTATATTTGCGGCTTGATTAATGGGGGAATTTTTGAGGGAGAATCTGAACTGGGAATCGGGAGATTGGTAAAAGTGAGAGAGTGGAGTGAAGTGGCGGAAACCCAGCGTCTCATTTTTTCGGCAGTGGGGTTGAATTGAAGTAAAATTAAGGTGGCTAAGGTTTTTTGTATTTCTTTTCGTTGATTCTTTGGTGTGGGCATGCTTGAATTTTGTTGGGTGTCCTATTCTTGGCGATGGTGGGCAGTGGGTGAACGCAGTAGGGGAAAGTTGGATGGATCAAGATGATTGACTAGAAGGGGGTGGATGACTCATCATTATTGACAAGTAATGCATTTTAATCCTATGTGGCCACTGAATTTGAGTAGAGGGGTATGGTTGTACCTATTTATAAACATTAATGGTATATTTGCACCCAAGAAAATTATAAAGGTAAATTTACACCTTGCCAAAAACCTTAAGGGCAAATATGCGTCTTTGCCCTTTATTAATTAAATAAGACGGAGGTCTGTCTTCAAGTAGCAAATATAACTATGCCGCAATTGAAAATCATACTTAATCATGCTAGTAGCAAGGCTCCGTTCTTTTGGTGATTCATCTGGAAAATTTAGTTTTAGGGAAGAAATATTTGTATGAAGGGAATTTCTTTTAGAATTTGTATAAGAAATTGTAATGATTATGTTAATTATTTTTATTTATGAGTAGAGATTTAGAAAGAATTTTAAATTTTGAATTTTGAATTCAGTAAAAAATATAGTTGTTTCTTTATACAAAATTTTAAAAGAGATTAGAGGCTAAATTTTTTTCAGAGGGACTGGGCAGGCTGAAGCCTCCCCCACCCCATCCCTGCACCGCTATTATATATATCAGTGTGTTGTGGGAGAGAAAAAGATGTAGAGAGGCCTATATAAAACATAGATTTAACCACTCTCAATTCCCAGAACACCAGGATGGTCACGCCATACATGATTTTTTGTTTCTTGGGTGTGTTAGTATTAGCATGGAGTGTGTTGAATTGGGCATGGTTTCAACCCAAAAGGGTGGAGAAATTACTCAGAAAACAGGGATTCACAGGAAACCCTTACAAACTTATCCATGGAGATCACAAAGAGATCAAAGCCATGTTTAAAGAAGCTCACTCCACCACCCTTAATCTCTCCGACGACATCGTTCCCCGAGTCATTCCCCATGTTCTTGAAACCCGGAAGAAACATGGTGTGTCATATATCCTTAATCTGTCACTCTGCCTTGGTTAAAACTTAAAGTTGTCATTATGAGTTTCCTCACAAGTGTTTTTCTCTTTGGTGTGAAAGCACTTCATAACAGCAAATGCAAAACAATCTAATTTTATCTGACGTGCCTTCCGGCCGCCTATATCCTTTTTCTTTTTTTTTACTAATAGAATAATTACATATCTCATAGAATAATAGAGGGATCCACAATAAAAAGTCGTTTAAGACAAGTTGAAGAAAAAATTATGTTTTTATACTAAAACGTTATTTATTCTGAAAATTGTTAATTCCTCTAATACGACTTTTATTTTAGATCAGGAGTATATATTTCGATAACAAATGAACTAATTGGGTGATTGAAGTTTCCGACAATGCCGCAATCATCTCGGATTGTTGCAAAATGCAATATTTATGGTTTTAATTCTTAATCTCTTGATCTTAAAATGAGTAAAAATTGCCATGTTACTATTGACAACCATTTCATAGCCGCCGGCTAAGATAAATTAAGTTGTGAATTTGGTTGTGACTCAATTTATTAATGAAAGAATTTATTAATTAAGGTTGTTAGCCACAGATGTTGACGGCAAATCATGTTTTAATTTAATGAGTTGTTTACTTACTCCTGACTTATTTGATGTCTAGCTACCTTATTTTCATCATTAAGTTCTTGAAAATTATTATTTTCTTTGAACTTTACTTCCTATAGATACAAATAGTTTCTTTCTCCTCCGGCCGGAAGGCACGGATCCATTCTCTCAAATATTTTTGTTCATAAATAAATACGTCCATCTCTTTCAAACACATCAATACAAAAAGATTAAAAAGTTTTAAATGTCAACTTTATGTAACTAATTCCATTTGATAGTATTAATACAATGTCTTTTTCAATGCACACACATTATACAAATCTCATGTAATATGTATCTAAACGAGAATACACACATTGATTAAGTAAAAAACAAATTATCTACCTCCGTAATTCATGTGTTCAAACTCAAATGAGACGATTATTTAAGAAAACGACGCTATAGTTATGAAATTTATGTGGTGTTGCAGGAAAGAATTCATATTTATGGTTTGGACCGACCCCGTCAGTGGTGATCACCGACCCTGACCTCATAAGACAGATTACACAAAATAATATGTTATTCCACAGGGGCCGATCAAATCCACTTACCCAATTTGTAGCTCAAGGAATTGTGAGCCATGAAGGCACAAAATGGACAAAACAAAGAAAACTCCTCAACCCAGTTTTCCACATGGAGAAGTTGAAGGTTTTTTTCAATTTCAATTTTTTTATTATAACTTTAAGCAAAAAAATAAATAAATCACAATTATTTTCAACTTATTGTCTCTTGATTCTTAAAGTTTGAATGCAATAGTGAACAAGGACGTTTATTAAACTATTTCTGGATGTAGCTTAGGTTGGGTTTGGGCGAAGGGGATTTCCACGTAAAAAAACGTGTGTGTTCTTTCTGTTTGATTTTTATGTTTCTGGCTTGGTCTATCTTTCCTTGGTGATTGGTTGTTGATCGTACTTAACATTCATTAGTTATTCTAAGAATTGGGGAAGATTTTTTCTGCGTATTTGAAAGTGATTTCTCCCAACAGCTTATGATCCCAACCTTCTATCAAAGTGCAAGTCAAATGTTGAGAAAATGGGAAGATATTACATTAGAGAGAGGCTCATCTGAAGTTGATGTTTGGCCCTATCTTCAAGCTTTAACCGGTGATGTCATTTCGCGGACAGCTTTTGGCAGTGAATATGAAGAAGGAAAGAAGATATTCGAACTGCAAAGAGAACAAACTGAACATTTACAAGAGGCTCTACGTTCAGTATACTTCCCTGGGTTGAGGTAAATAAAAGTATATCGCTAATAACTTATGTTGCATTTACTCATAAGTTGATTGTCGCATCAGTCACTATAATTCCGTCATTGGTTACAAAAATCAGGTTTTTGCCAACGAAGAGAAACAGAAGAATGAAACAGATAGCAAGAGAAGTTAATGATACAATTAGGGAAATAATTGATGCAAGAATGAGATCAGTGGTGAGGAATGATAATGACTTGTTGGGGTTATTACTTCAATCCATGTCCCCAAAAAATGGTAAATCTGGAATGACTATCAGGGACGTAATCGAAGAGTGCAAATTGTTCTATCTTGCCGGGACACAGACCACGTCTGCCTTACTTGTTTGGACTATGATTTTACTAAGTAGGTTCCAAGATTGGCAGTCTCGTGCCCGAGAAGAGGTTGTACAAATCTTTGAAACTAACAAGCCAGATTTTGACGGAATAAATCGCTTAAAAATTGTAAGTTTCTTCTAAGGATCACTTTGATTAGGTATGTATTCATCTATGTCTATCGTACAATTAAGACCGCAATTAATTGTTTGTGGGACAGGTGAGCATGATCTTGTATGAGGTGTTACGGTTATATCCATCAGCAACGATTCTTGCTAGGAGAACTGTGGAAGAAACTAGATTAGGAAATTTGAGTCTCCCAGCTGGAGTGCATTTCACAATCCCTACAATTTTGATGCATCATGACTCAAATATTTGGGGCGATGATGCGAAGGAGTTTAAACCGGAAAGATTTGCAGAGGGAGTATTGCACGCAACAAATGGTCATGTTGTGTTTTTCCCATTTGGTTGGGGACCTCGCATTTGCATTGGCCAAAATTTTGCTATGTTGGAAGCTAAATTGGCGGTGGTTATGATTTTGCAGCGCTTCTCTTTTGAAATTTCTCCGTCATATTCTCACGCTCCCCGCCCAATCAGCGCACTTCAACCTCAGTACGGTGCTCACTTGATTTTACACAAACTTTAGCATAGCTTTGTAATAATGATATATAATTCTCTCGTATTGTTTTTGCTTTGGAAAGTTTGATTTGGTTACACAGACTCATTGCAAACTTCTAATTTTTTTGTCTGACTGCAATTGCTTCATTGGACCATTTAATTGGTGTATGAATAACTTTGTGAAGAGTTTGTTCTTTATGACGTTTTAAAATCTGATTTTGAAAATATGTTTTGAAAAATAATTTTTTAGTGTAAAAAGTATATTGAAAATATAAAATGGTATAGTTGAACAGTAAAAAGTTGTATTAGAAATAATGAAAAATTATTATAATATATTAATTTACTGTTGAAACCAAAACCAAAATGAATAAAAACATACCCATTATTTTTAATATATTAATTTACTGTATAAACCAAAACCAAGATTATCCGAACGAACTATTATTTTTATGAATTGTGGTAATTTGTCAATAAATAAAGTAAATATTATAAAAAGATTATGTCTAATAAGTTAATTAAACTATCTGATTAAATCAGATAAACTTAAATAATGCTTATTTATCAGTTAAACTGATTGATTACCATATGTTTAGGCCCATTTTTATTTTTGGGAGCAGATGTCTAACCTAATTATAACTATTCATTAGTGGTGGGATGTATCTTTATTTAATGGGTGATGATATTGCCAGAACAGTTAATATCCTGAGCACAAGAAGTCAACTCAGACAAGAAGAACAACTATAATATAATCGAAATCAATTAATTTTTCAGTAGCTAATCGTAAGATATTTATACGCGGGAGGGAGAGACAGCCTCCTTGGGATAGATATCCAAGTCGGCTGCTCCGCTGCTGTCCAAGTCAGCCAAACTTCAACAGAAATATTTCCCCTGGGCCAATGGTTGAAATCGGCCTAAGTTCAATAAATATATTTTTCGTCAATTGTCTTACATCCATCCTTATTCCAGAACCGTCTAAAAAGAACTTGGACATGGGCTTATAGGCGGCTGGGCCTTCGGTGTGGAGTGGGCTGCATCAAAGTCATCCTAAGCTCAAGTAAGCGGTCCATGTCTAACAATTAGAAAGAAAAAAATAGTAAAGGTCCACTATATATACGACGAAATCCCTTGATTATATATTAGTAAAATCTAAATAATTAATGATACGACATCGTACGAGATGTATACATTTAAACTGAAAACATAAAATAAAATATCACCATATTCCAAAACTGTGGCTAAAATTTTTCCATCTTTGCCTTGTTGCGCAAGTCTCCATCAATTACAATATAGAGGGCTAGTTTTTTTTTCTTTTCTTTTCCTTTGTAATAATTTACAAATTTTGATTAAAATTATACCCAAATATTTTTATTTTGTATAAAAAGTTCAAATGACCTAAAAATCATCTATAATTCAAAACTGAACAAACAGTGTAAATGTGTGCATAAGCGCAAATAATTAGAAATCTCAATTTTAAAACCAAATTGACAAAAATAATGTAACAAACTCAAACATAAAGAATAAAAATTACGGCTTCATTCTTTTTGTGACCAAATTGAGAATTTTTTATTAAGGAAATGGATATTTTTTGGAGGGAATTTCTTTTGATCATTTGTATAGGAAAGATAAGAGAAAATGTAATGATTATGTTAAATTTTGAATTTATGTGAGTAAAAATTTAGAGAGAATTTTAAATTTTGAATGTAGTAAAAAATGATGTTGTTTGTTTATGTAAAGTTTTGAAAGAAAAAAAGTGATAATTTTTCAGAAATGAAATGGAAAAGAAATGAGGTTTAAATGAATTTTTCCTTTGTTCCTCTCCCTCTATTTACAGCAGCAAATTTTCTAAACAAGTTCCCACTCTCTTTCCGATTTCCAATAGAAAGAAAACAAAAGATTGAGATCATAGTGTCAGCTGATGCCATATATTCCAATTTTCTAAACTGATTTAAAAAATGGGGCATGATATTTGCAGTAACCTTTTCGATATTTGCAGTAACATTTTCTTGTGAAAAGTCTAAAATACCCATAACACTTAAAAATTAAATAAAAAAAAAAGAAAAAAAATACCGCCGGCGCCCGGTGGTATTTCACCCCCCCCCCCCCCCCCCTCTTAGTTTGATATTTGCAGTAACCACCGGGCGGATCTTCGCCAATCCGGTAAAAAATTCACATTTTCGACAAAAATACTAACAAATCCGGACATAATACAACTAAAATAATCAAACCAACTATCTAAAACAATACCGCAAAACATTTTAACTTTAGCCACTAACCTTTTTCCGATCCGAGTCATCTCGATTTTTATCCGATTTTGTGATTTCACCCGGCTCTGCTTTGCAGGAATTATTAAACGGAACAGAGCCCATGAGTTGCTTTTTCTTTTTTTTCTTTTTTTTTTGCAGCCCGTTTGGTTTTTAATTTTATTTTTGCCCAGGAGCATTTTTGTCTTTTTACAGGGGAATGTTACTGCAAATATCGAAATGGTTACTGCGAATATCAATTCCGATTAGAAATCAATGGTTCAGACCTAATCATATAAAAGTGAGATTATAAAAGGAAATAGGACCATCTTAGATAATGTAATGTTTGAGGTTTGAAATCTTATTGATCTTTAAAATCATGAGTATTCATGACAATCGCCATAAATTATTTTTAATTTATTAATGAAAGAATGTATCAATTAATGTCGACGGATCGCATTTTTAATTAATGAGTTGTTTCTTACTCCTGACTTATTTGATGTGCACCTTATTTTCATAATTAAATTTCTCAAAAATCATTATTTTATTAAACTTTACCTCTTATTTTTCCTTGCTAGATACGAGTAGTTTCCTAGTTTTTTTCTATGTACTTAAATAAGTGTCACCTTTAAAAAATATTCTTATTGTTAAATAAGTGTCTAGTCTACATACTTCAATACAAAATGGTTAACAAAAAGTTTTAAATTTTAACTTTTATGTAACTAATTTCATTTAATAGTACATTATTATAATGACTTTAAAATGTGCACACATTACACAAATCTATTTTAATATGTATCTAAACGAGATACACATACAAGAGTAAAAGAAGAAATTTATCTAAGTCCTTAATTTATGTGTTCACACTCAAATGAAACACTTATTTGAGACAATGAGGAAGTAAATGAGAAGTGGATATCATTGCACATACTTAAGCCTGGTTTGGAGCCACGTGCCTTCGTGTATAGTGTGTATGAGTCCTTTCTCATGCTTTTCTTTCTCAATCGTCACTGAACAGCTTCCAGTGCTATTAATATATATTACTTTCTTTTTTTTCGTAAAAGATAATATTAAAACCAATCGTAACCATTTTATTTGAGCTTCTAGGCAAGAATTCATATTTATGGTTTGGGCTGAGACCGTCAGTGGTGATCACGGACCCTGACCTCATAAGCCGGGTTACACAGAATATTAAGTTATTCCAAAGGGCCGATCAAATCCACTTGCCCAATTTGTAGCTCAAGGAATTGCCAACCATTAAGGCACCAAATGGTCAAAACAAAGAAAACTCCTCAACCCCAAATTACACCCTCTCTCTAAACAAAGTTTCTCCTCCTTCTCTCTAGAAACTTCCCAAAACCCATTTGACTAAAACCTTTCATCTATTTTATCTTATTTTCCTGTTTTGTTTTCGTTTTATCTTTCTGTTTTGTTTCTTTCGATTTTAGTTTGTTTCCTTCTTGTAAGGGTTTGTCCCTTCCTTGCAAGGTTTTTTGGACTCTCTTTTAGAGAGGTTTTGGGACTCTCTTTTAGAGAGGTTTTTTGGAGAAATGCCCGTTGGTAGGTATCGGAGAAGGATGGAGATGGAGATGGACTGGAGTTTTTGGGGACTGTTTGGGCAAAAGTTGGAGTTCTTGCGGTGGAAGTGGAGGTGGCAAAAGTAATTTTATAGTTTTTTCTTTTCCTTTCAATTAATTCTTTTATTTTTTGATATTTACTCTTGCAATATTACTTTAGTAGCAAGAAAACTTGATATTATTTGGTGTAAGTGCCATTTTCCATTATATATATAGTTTATGGTCCCAGCCTTCGATGAAAGCACAAGTGAGATGTTGAGAAAATGGGAGGATATTATTGCTAAGGAAAACCCAACTATTGAAGTTGATGTTTGGCCCCATCTTCAAACGTTGACAAGTGACGTCATTTCCCGAACTGCTTTCGGCAGTAATTATGAAGAAGGAAGAATGATATTTGAACTACAAAGAGAGCAAGCTGAACATTTGCAAGAGGCTGCCCGTTCATTATATGTTCCTGGTTTGAGGTAAATATAAATAAATATATATCATGTGATATTTAACCTTTGAAGTCTCGTTATTATACTACAATTATTTCTTAATATTAGGAAAATTATCATTTACTATAAATTAAGTTAGGGCATGTTATTTAAGTTTTGGTTTTGATTTTAACAGTAAATTTGATATATTATAACAAATTTTTATCATTTTCAATACAATATTTTACTATTTAGCTATACATTTTTATATTTTCAATACAATTTATATATTATAAAATTATTTTTTCAAAATCAAAACTCAAACCTTTCTAAAAGAATATGCCCTTAACCATCTATGTAGTTTGGTTAAGTTACCCGTCACCCCTTGTTAGTTAAATTAAGAAATGAACCTGGATCTCAAGGGTTTTCATGTTGCTTGAATTTTTTATTTTCATTTTTGTAAATTTCAAAATATTTTCTGAATTTGTGGAATGAAAATTTTGTCGTTAAGTTCCCAGACAAAAATGTTCATGAGAAAAAATTTAATTACAATTTAGAAGGGTGTTTTGATATTTTTCAAATCAAGAGATATTTTGATGTATTACCAAACCTTGAGGGGTATTTAAAAGTTTACACAAAAATTTTTACATTCAAGATAATGATATTTTTTCAAAATCTCAACTGGTAATAGTAATTTTGCTAAATCTTGACGGGTATAAAAATGTAATATTTTACCAATTTATTACAGTGAGAACTAAATTGATTTATATATTGTCTCAGGTTCTTACCGACAAAGAGGAACAGAAGAATGAAACAGATTGCGAAAGAAGTTGACAATTCAATCATGAAAATTATCAATGCTAGACTCAAGTCAATGCGAGAAGGGGAATGGAAAGGTGATGATTTGTTGGGGTTATTTCTTGAATCCAACTCTCAAGAAGGTGGTATACTTGGATTCAGGAAAAAATCTGGAATGAGTATTAAAGACGTGATCGAAGAATGCAAGCTGTTTTATTTTGCTGGACAGGAAACTACGTCTGTTTTACTTGTTTGGACTATGATTTTGTTAAGTAGATTTCAAGAGTGGCAATCACGAGCTCGAGAAGAGGTTATACGAATCTTTGAAACTAACAAGCCAGACATTGACGGACTAAATCACCTCAAAATTGTAAGTTTTAATTCTCTTTATAGTAAAGCTATTTCTATATTGGTTAAATCACTTATTGCTCCTTTGAATCTGCCTCACTTAGGTCTTAATTTGAAAAAGTTTTATTTTCGTCTCTCAACTTTAACAATAGTTCCTAAATAATTTCAAACTGAAATTCAGATAGCACCTGAACTATTTTAGGTCATGTTAATAGGTACAAATGTTGTTTAACCTTTTCATTCCCTACTAATGTATGTAAGTTTCATGTGCTAATCAAAAAATAAAACATGTATTGTAGAAATTTGAATTCGAAACCATCTTTTTAAAATTTGTAGACAATCCCAAATATATTTGTATGTTAGTGAAATCTAAATATAGTGAAATTGAACTTTAATGGGTTTTCATTGTCAGGTTAACATGATCTTGAATGAGGTTATGAGACTGTATTCACCGTTATCCACTCTTACCCGTAAAACTGCGGAGGAAACCAAAATCGGAAATTTAACTCTCCCTGCCGGAGTTTTAGTCATGGCCCCAACCATGCTAATCCACCATGACCGTAAAATATGGGGCGACGACACCGACGAATTTAAGCCGGAGAGGTTTGAAGAAGGAGTGTCGCACGCAACAAAGGGCCAAGTTGTGTTCTTCCCTTTTGGCTGGGGACCTCGTATTTGCATTGGACAAAATTTCGCCATTTTGGAAGCAAAACTAGCCATAGCCATGATTCTGCAGCGCTTCTCTTTTGTACTTTCACCATCCTATTCGCATGCTCCTCGCTCATCAATCACGCTTCAACCTCAGTACGGTGCTCATTTGATTTTGCATAGACTGTAACTTTAATTTGATAATATCACTATCAAATTCTCAATGCCTAGCTCGATCGAGAACGGATGACTTAAAATTTTATTGTGGATTATATTTCAATTACATATGTACAAATTTTATTGTCTAATAATAAATCTAAATTAATAAAATAATACGGAGGAATATATGTTAAATACATGGTTATAATACGTTTATGGTGATAATAGGTTTATGGTAGTAATAAGTTTATAGGTTTAGTTTCCTTATTAGAAAAGGGTAAACTAGTTTATACTCTGCTTTGCCCATATTTGGGGATTTGTATGTTAGTTTGGATTGTGTTGTTCAGTAATAGTGATTGAGTTCGTATTGTTTATTTGTTCTATTGAATTGTTTATCTTTTTTCTCAATCTGATATGATAAATCCTAACCATATATATATATATATATATATATATATAATTGGCTCCAAATAAGGTGTAGATGAAAGCTATTAATGACTTCCATTGTTGGAGATGCTCTTGACCAACTAGAATCCTCGTTATTGCTTCAAACACATGAAAATTATTCGAAAATTATTCGGTGAACCTTTAATTGATAAATAATAAGCTAACTTTTACTATTTAAATTTTTCTAAAAGGAAAAAAAAAAATAGTGTTTAAACCATTAATAGGTTACTTGAATTTTCGTTATCAAACACGGTAAAACTCATAATCTTTCAATTAAATAATTTTAATCATTAAACACGAGGTTTGCTTCACCGTTTGCGCAATTTCATAATGTTGCTCACCAACTATCCGAGGTTGAAGTATGGTTGATGTTGAATATAAAATCGACTGATGGATAGATACTTTTGGCATGCACAATTAATCCTCCTGATAGTACCGTAGTAGCATCTAAATGTGCAAAAGGGGCCAAGTCGGCTAAATCACACATAAACTACTTAAATAGAAGTTACAGACCCCTCCTTATTAGAAATAATTCTTTCTTACAAAAAAAAATTGGGGTTGTTAAATGTAGTATGCATGTTTACTAAATACAGTCCAAAAATAATAATAATAAATTAAAAAGACAAAAAAAAACCCTTTAAAAATAATAAAGGAAAAAAAAGGGGAAAAACTTACCCCAGGGAGCTGCTCCCTGGGGCAATAAAGATGCATTTCTTCTTCTTTTTTTTAATTATTTTTATTTTTTTAATTATAAATATATTTTAAATTGGTTGTTTTTTGAATTTTGATATTTCTTATTATTGTTGTCTGGAGATGAAGACAGAGACAGGAAACAGCTGCAGTACAGGGAAGAGAAGAACTCAACACAGAAGGGTGGCAATTTGTGTCGTGCTCAAGTTGGCGGGTTCCCATGTCAACACCTCTCAATTCTAACATTACCCGTTATATTATTCGTGTCGAACAATTTAACCTACGAACATTTCATGTTTCTGTCGGGTTCATGTTATGTTTTTGTGTTGTAGTATAGATTTCTCATAATGGGTTCGGGTTGATAGGTTCACGTGTCGATTTTTTTAACCATAACCGTAACCTTTAATTATTCAGGTCGACTCATATAATTTATAAATCCGTTCAGGCTCAACTCTAACACGCTTATATCATGTCAAGTTCATGTAGTGTCAGAGATTACCAACCCCATCAACACAAACAATAAAAAAAATTTGCTGAAGAAAGAAAAAAAAATGTAAAAATGGTTGCTGGAAGAGGAGAGATAAAAGAGAAGTAAAAAAAGGGCAGAAAGGGTTTTATGGTCTTTTTATTTTTAAATAATAAATTGGTACTGCATTTTAGTAAACTTTGGGACTGCATTTAACACTGAAAAAACAAAAAAGCGAACCCATTTCAGTAGTCAAGGTTGGGTTGGTTGCCCACAACAGAAGGCATTCGGCCCAATAAGGTAATATTGTCGGTATCCATGGATCCAAGGTGCAAACTTGCGACCATACCTAGAATAAGTGATGGGTGGAGAGGAAAGGACCACTAAACACGTCTTCCTTGTCGAACAATCGAAACACGTGCAAATCCAGACATCACTGTGAACTGGAGGATCAATTTTGGTATCATTTGAACTAGATTAGAGACGATGTTTCCGCTGTTCATTGTTGTGGTTCTTGCTGTTTCAGTATTATTAGCTTTGAATTGGGCATGGTTTCAACCCAGAAGGCTGGAGAAATTACTCAGAGAACAGGGATTTACTGGAAATCCTTACAAGCTTCTCCATGGAGATTACAAAGAGATATCATCCCTGCTCCAAGAAGCCCACTCCAAGCCTATTAATCTCTCCGACGACGTCTTTCCGCGAGTCATTCCTCACTTTCTTCGAACCCTTGAGAAATACGGTATGCTGTTCCTGTTCTTATTAATTTTTAGATTTGCAATAACGTTTTCATCCTTTGACCTTTGTCGATCTCTTGAGTTCTGATTAAGTTTCATGTAATTTCCTTTACCCTCCTTTTTAATTTTTCTGCTAGATTTAAAAGTTAATAAATCACTGAATAAATAGAAAAGGAACAATTTCTCTCCGTCTCCGGGAAAGGAAGAGAAGTTCTGGGTTGTGGAACGGAGAGAAGAAGCAGAAAAAAGTTTGGGCAGAAGTAGAAAGTTGACTTTTTTTTTTTTTTTTCCCTCATGTGAGTGTGTGGGGGACCACATAACTAGCAATTCCCTTGTGTTTATATCAAATGTACCACTCGTTACATCATATAAGATGTAATTTCATGATGAGGGCGAAGTTGATAGTCGTTTTGTTAGGTAATGTTAGTTTATGAAGATGTAAAGGAAGGAGATTTTTAAGGCTTTGTCATTTTTTATTACCATTTTAAAAAAATCATTATTTTTTTTTCTTTTAAAATCTAATCCAAAAAAACAACTTTAATTTTTATTTAATTTAAAGTTCAAAATTTAAAATTTTTTCAAAATATTCATTCACATAAATTTAAAAAATAATACAATTATTACACTTTTTCATCTCTTTTCTACACAATCTTGTAAAAAAAAAATTTCTTCTAAAAAAATTCATTCCCTAAAATAAAAAATTTTAAAGTTGAGTCACTAAGAGAACAAAACTTTAGAGGATGAGTATATAGCTCCTGTCCGATAAGCGTGAGAAAGACCTCCATTTTGAGAGAAAAAATAAATGCGTGTGAGGAAGAGGGGATGGAGGAGTAGGTAGGAGTCGCCCTCTATACTCTTACATAGAGTCCCGATCTGTCCCATGAACTATTTATAGTGTATACAATTTAAAATTTAAAGTTATGTGTTTTAATATATATATATTTATTTTGTAATTAAAAAACGAGTATTTTGAAGTTTTAGTACATGATTAGTACACATTTAATCATATAAATGATCTCATCCTCAATGGCAGAACTTGATTCAATAATTTTAAGGGGTCAAATTGTAGAAGTCTCCTAATTATAATAGTAATTTTTTTTGTAGGATGCCGGGCCTATTTTGGTCCCCACTAAGATCTGCCACTACTGATTCCTGGACTCATTTCACTAGAATCCTTGATTGATTTTATATAGTGCATTTGGCGAGCAGGAATGGAGAGAATGAGAATTTTAGAGCATGAATGGGGAGAATGAGAATTTTATTATTGTGATTAAAATTTCTTTGTGTTTGGTATGTACATGAATTTAATAATTTAAATTATTATATTCTTTAAAAGATAATTTAACATTTTTTTAATGAAAGATTTATCCATTCCAAAATATGAGATCCCAATTTTCATTCTCATTTTCATTCTTGCACGCAAAACGCAGCTAACTCGATTAGTTATTTGTGTAGCACACGTGATTCTATTCAATTTGTGAACAAACTTATATTTAACTAGTTTATATAATATCTCGCTGTGTAGTATTTTTGTGTTTTAGACAAAATTACTTGTGTTCTTATTATGGAGTTTATGGGTCGCCATTCTTTTATTTTATTTCATGTATACCCTCATTTTAATCATTTAAATATATATATATATATATATATATATTTGCGTTCACATATTAAACAAGTCAAGCTTCATCTTAATTACAATTTATATCGTATCAAAAATTATATATCTCCACATTTTTATTAAAAGAATTTATTTGCAAATTGTACTTTATGATTAATAAACCATTCCTTCTAATGTAACGTAGCAGTAATAACTTTTACGAATTTTGTCATTTATTTATGTAATGTAAGTTATGGTGGGGATGCAGGTAAAAATTCATATTTATGGTTGGGCCCTAAACCATCTGTGCTAATCATGGAGCCCGATCTCATCAAGGAAGTAACAAACAAAATTCAAGTATTCCGCAGGCCTCGATCAAATCCACTAGCTAAATTGCTTGCAGAAGGAGTAGTGGCCTACAATGGAGACAAATGGGCAAAACACAGAAAACTTCTCAACCCAGCTTTTCATACGGAGAAATTGAAGGTTCTATTTTATGCAATTTCATTTATTCAAACATAGTTTGATAATATTATTTTTCTTAGGGCGAATTCACCTTCCCGAATTTTGGAAAAACTATAAATCACTCCTCAGTTATTAAAAATTATATATAACACGTCATTGACCCACCTGAATGGTCAAGTTATTTATTGTGGAACTGAAGCATATGAATATGAGGTGGTGGCTTCAGCACTGGCAATGCCAACTCCACTGCTATCCATTTTATTATTATTATTATTTTGTATTTGTTAGATATGAGATAAAAGTATTTTTGTCATTCAAAAATAAAATTTTAAGACATTAGTATGCCATGTCAACTTTCAGATTTAGTGAGGTTACCGACTAAAAATTTAGGTGGTCAATAGAGTGACGTTATATGTAGTTTTTAATAGATAGGAAGGCTATTTGTAGTTTTTCCAAAATTTTCGCCCTATTTTTTAATAGGTTGGGAAAGAAATGAATTATTTCCCGTTTGAAAATTTAATGCTATTGCTAGTGAAATCTTTTCTTGATGTTGTCTTCTTCATTTTTTTGGACATAGCTTATGCTTCCAGCCTTCTATGAAAGTGCTAGTGAGATGTTGACCAAATGGGAAGCCATTTGCTTAGAGAAAGGCCCAGTTTTTGAAGTTGATGTTTGGCCTCATCTTCAAACTTTGACGGCTGATGCTATTTCTCGGACGGCATTTGGCAGTAATTACGAAGAAGGAAGAAGGATTTTTGAGCTACAAAGAGAACAAGCTCAACATTTAGTCAAGGCTACTCGCTCACCATACTTCCCTGGGTTGAGGTAATTATTCTATAGTATAAGCTCATTTTCTGTATCGTTTCAATTTTATGGAATGTTCCCGAAAGGACGCTTAATAGTAATGTTGTTTCAGGTTCTTGCCAACTAAGAGGAACACGAGAATGAACCAAATTGCAAAAGAAGTTGATATTATAGTCACAGAAATGATCCGTGCAAGACTCAAGTCTATGCAATCAGGGGAATGGGAAGGTGAAGATTTGTTGGGGTTATTACTTGAATCCAGCTCTCAAGAAACTGGTATTAGTGGAAGTAACAAATCCGGGATGAGTGTCCGAGACATAATCGAAGAGTGCAAGTTGTTCTATTTTGCGGGACAAGAGACAACTTCCGTCTTGCTCGTTTGGACCATGGTTTTACTGAGCAGATTTCAGGATTGGCAGTCACGAGCTCGAGAAGAAGTTCTGCAAATCTTTGGAAACAACAAACCAGATTTCGACGGACTAAATCGCCTAAAAATTGTAAGTTTTAAGGCTTTATATATGCGTGTGTAATTAGTATTCTAAAAATGGTAAAATTGAGCATATAATGGTTTTTATTGGCAGGTTAACATGATCTTGCACGAGGCTTTGAGGCTATATCCACCGCTAGTAAATCTTGCGAGGAAAACTGTGCAGGAAACCAAAATCGGAGATTTAGTTCTTCCAACTGGAGTGTTAGTCACAATTCCAATCATGCTAATTCATCATGACCCTAAAATATGGGGTGATGATGTGAAGGAGTTTAAGCCAGAGAGGTTTGCAGAAGGAGTGTTGCAGGCAACAAATGGCAAACTTGTGTACCTCCCTTTTGGATGGGGACCTCGGATTTGCATTGGACAAAATTTTGCAATGTTGGAAGCTAAATTGGCCATGGCTATGATTTTGCAGCGTTTCTCTTTTGAACTTTCACCATCATACTCGCATGCTCCTCGCTCATCAATCACACTTCAACCTCAACATGGTGGTCATTTAATTTTGCATAAACTTTAAATTGTTATAATTAGTGGAGTTGGTCTCTTGTGAATCCGGTTTATATATGTAACTACTATTCTCGTGAACAGTACACACTTTTTTTTTATACTCAATATGTTATCACAGTTTAAACTTGTCCAATCATATTTTATCTTTTATAATAACTTTTCATCATTTTGATGCATATTTTTTTAATATATATTTTAATACATTTATTCACATATTTAATATATTTTTCATACTTTTTTAATACTTTTTCAATTATTCATAGTTTAAACAACTACTCAAGAATAACATAGACACCTAGTCCACTACTCATGAAATATTGAAAAATAAATCACAAATAATTTGTTTGTAAACCACAATAATAGCACTCCTTTTCCACCGAATGGAAGAGATATATTTCAAATACGTGTTATTTCTTCTGTCTCATTTAAAGAATTTACTTTCAAAATTCTAGTTTCACTATAAAAGTTGACTTTAAATTTATTTACATTATATACCATTATTAATAACATAATCAATTCTTACTTTGAAACTAAGGATATAAGTAAAAAATATAGTGTCAAATTACTTATTTTAAGCGTTATATTCACAACTCATAATAAGTTATACATATTTTAAAATGAATTCTTTAAATCGAATGGAGAAATTTCTTCCACTCATATTTTTACTTTTTAAGTACACATTAAATATACACCATATATATAATTATATTAATAATGATGTGTAAAGTTAAAAATTCATAATAGAATTCTTCTATTGACATAAAAATTTTTTGACACAAAATTCTTCCATTGAAATGAAAGAAGTACAAAATAAGTGGGAGAAAAAAAGAAAAAAATTGTGATAATAGATAAGTCAATTTAGTGATCATGGGTAAGGCTGGAGTGGAGAAGTCCACTAAGGCACTGACCCCATACTTTTGCCTTGCTTCTCGACACGTGCAAATCTAGATCATTGTGTCTCCTTTGCTCTAAATCCGAGGATCAATTTTATCATGGGTTGAATACAATTATTTAATTGAAAATTAGCTAAATTATCAAACAAACCTTGTAATATCTTAAAATTATCAAAAGACCTTATATATATCAAGCAATTTTTTAAAATGTCATACAGTTAATATTTACAGTGACTTTAAAATTTTTCAAATGACCATAAGGTATTGATCGATATAATTGTTATATGGCTTAAATATTATTAACCGCCTGTGTTTATTGTGAGTTTGACATTTGCCCCACTGTGTTCTTTTATTAGGTCTTTTACCCCTCATAACAATAAGTCAAAGCTTTATATATAATGCAATGACTTTTATAACCTCTTCTATTAATCACTATATTTTTAGACAAAAATACCCTCAACTAATTAAACATTAACTATAAAAAGATAAATTAACTATTAAAACTTTTTAAAAAATGGTTAAACCCAAACTCGTCAAAACGTGTTCTCTCGGCTAAAACTCCTAATTTCTCTACAAAACTTTAGCGTAGAAATTTGTTCATCATTGAAGAAGTATTCAAAATCCCTTCACCTTATTCTTCTCAGGAATTTGACCATTCACAACACAGTGAAACTACCACTTCGTTAAGTCAATCAGCATCGCATCCAGCACCCAGAGTATGTGAATTTTGATTGATTTATAATGTTTCATTATTTTTGTTTTATTACAGTAGTCCATGATATTTTTATGAAAATATATAGGTTGAAACATTCCCATATATGCATGGTGCTTTTTTGCTATCCAGTCAACAAGGACCCATCAAAATTAATTTACACATGATGGTGGTGAAGGAAGTGAATATTACAACTGATTATTCAAGATTAAATTACAAGTTATTTGATTGATAGGTTAAAAATAACATCATGTTTAGGTTGTTAGATGATTTGCTTGTTTAGCATATGCAGCATGGTGCTTTTTTGCTATCCAGTCAACAAGGACCCATCAAAATTAATTTACACATGATGGTGGTGAAGGAAGTGAATATTACAACTGATTATTCAAGATTAAATTACAAGTTATTTGATTGATAGGTTAAAAATAACATCATGTTTAGGTTGTTAGATGATTTGCTTGTTTAGCATATGCACTTTGTGGAGTTGTGGCAAATACTTCTGATTTCTTTATTATCTTTTTATTTTTATTTTTTGCTCTGGTTGAATATCAATCATAGAATTTTTTATTCTGGTTGAACTTCAATTGTTAAACTCCTCAATGTGTTCTGAATCAAAGCAAGACAATTGCATTTATTTACATTCTCTTTCTCATTATTTTTTAGTAGTGTTTATGAAAGATTCATAGCTTATAAGAGTTCATTATATATGCATGTTTTTATTTGAGCAATATCATGAGGTCTTTTCCCCCTAAATAGCTTTGTTTCGTAGTTTTATTGATAATCTCAGGCCACCCACCAAAATTCTTTTAAGTTTTAGTAATTAATTTATCTTTTTATTGTTAATGTTTAATTAGTTGGTATTTTTGCCCAAAGATGTAATGATTAATAGAGAAGGGTAATAAAAGTCATTGCATTATATATAAAATTTTGACTTATGGCCATGGGGTCAAAAGACCTATTAAAAAAATACAGAGGGACAAATTTAAAACTCTCCTATAAACACAGGGGGTTAATAATATTTAAGTCTTGTTATATACTCTGTGTATATTGGTTTAATTTCGTGTATTAATTTGGACAATATATTGGCATATTTTCGGAAGATAAGGAGATCAGGATAGGCGCGCTTAGCTCCCACAAGAAATTTTCTTTTTAATAAGTATTTATGTTTTTGTCCTAAAAATAATTATATAGATATTTGGCACGTACAAAAAAAAAAAAAAAAAAATTACTAGTCTAATTAGGCTTCTCCAATCAGCCCTTTCAATTTATTGAGTCAAATTACGCCACTCAGCATAATTGTTACACTCCCCGACATAGAGTTCACACTTGATAATATCATTAAACTACAAGGTCTGTTTATTGATTTGTACAATTCTCAAGGGCTAATTGTAATTAACCCTTTCATCATTTATCATTTGTCACTTATTTGACAAAATTCATAAAAAGTTAAACACACACACAAATATATATATATATATATATATCATCGGAAAGAACACCACTCAAACATCCAGAATACTATGAAGATGATTCCTCTGTTCATTGTTGGAGTTGTTGGTGTTTCAGTAGTACTAGCATGGAGAGCTTTGAACTGGGCATGGTTTCAACCCAAAAAGCTGGAGAAATTACTCAGAGAACAGGGATTCAAAGGAAACTCTTACAAGCTTCTCCATGGAGATTACAAAGAGATATCATCCATGCTCCAAGAAGCCCACTCTAAGCCTATTCATCTCTCCGACGACGTGAAATACGGTATGTTTTTCTTATTAATTTCAGATAATTTGCAATAACAATTTCGTTCTCATGCGTTCTTTTTTTAATTTGAAAAAAAAAAGAAATCTTTCTGGGTTTTCGGGACAGGGGGAGAAGGGGGAGTGGAGATGGAGGAGGAGGAGGCTCCTCCTTTTGTCCTACTCTTGCACACATCATTTTTAATTAATTAATTACTCTTTGTCTTGGTAGTTTTCGGTAATTTCCACTTTGTCTTTATATATTTAAAAATTATATATTCTTTTATTTTGTCACTATTCATTATAAAATGACACAAAAAAATTTATTTTTAAAATTAAGCGGATATATAAAATTAAGGAGTAACATGGATTATATGGTGTATATATGATTAAAATTTCATGTAACTTTTTTCAATTACCAGATGAACTTCATGATTTTTTTTAATCAGATCTTCTATCTAAAAAAATTTATTTATCTTTTGTCTATTCTCTCACGATGAAAGGTAGAACTCACATATCACATTATGAAGTCTAATTATTTATTGTGAGACCGCAGACAAGGAAGACATAGTTTGGGCATACAGAAATTCTCTCAAGACATTTTCTTACTAGTTAACTGGCCATATTTATTAGTTAAAGATTTCTTAATTTACTAAGTGATTCACCAACTCTTAGGAATTTTGGAACATGCTATATTTTAGCTAGAGATGAGTATTCGTGTGTTTTGCTTATTTGATTTGGGTTGTTTGATTTGCATATATGTCATACACAACTTTCAATAAAATATTACGTTTGTTATATTGTACTAAAAATTACTCGTGTTTTGATTTATGAGTAATACTCTTTATTTCTAACTCGTTTGATGTAGTTATTCATGTCAACGTATTCAGTCAGTAAATCCGTTAAAATTCAATTCTAATTAATCTCATCGGTGCCGTGTAAGAAATTAGAAATTTGTCATATATTTATTTATGTAATTAATGTAACTAGTAATTATTTAATGGGGTTGCAGGAAAGAATTCATATTTGTGGCTGGGGCTTAGACCTTCTGTGCTAATCATGGAACCTGATCTCATCAAGGAAGTCACAAACAAAATTCAAATATTCAACAGGCCTCGCACAAATCCACTTGCTAAATTGCTTGCAGAAGGGCTTGTGGCTTACAATGGCAAAAAATGGGCCAAACACAGAAAAATTCTCAACCCAGCTTTCCATACTGAGAAATTGAAGGTAATTCTATTTATTTTATTTATTCAAAAATAATTCTTTAATTTTTAATAACTTGAGAAATTAGGAGAAATTATCATTATCTTTTTTTTTTTTTTGAAATAGCTTATGCTTCCAGCTTTCTATGAAAGTACCAGTGAGATGCTTACAAAATGGGAGGATATTGCTAGGGAGAAAGGTCCAATTTTTGAAGTTGATGTTTGGAGTCATCTTCAAACGTTGACAAGTGACGTCATTTCTCGGACTGCATTTGGCAGTAATTATGAAGAAGGAAGAAGGATTTTTGAACTACAAAGAGAACAAGCCCAATATTTAGTCAAGGCTGCCAGTTCAACTTATTTTCCAGGGTTTAGGTATTTATATACTCCCCTCGTTCCATTATAAATATACAACTTTTTATGAATGTCACGGTACAATATTTAACTACCTATTTTGACACTATTTGTTTCATTAATGACCTTACTTTTTATGTGTGAGTTAATTATGAATCAAACATAATAATATTAGTAAGGGTAAAATAGGTAAACAATTTAAAACTTATTTGACTCATAACAAATAGTATTTTTGAAAGTGAATTTTTCGTAGAACAAAAAAAGTATATATGATAAAGTTAGTGAAATGATATCTATATCCAAGTTAAACTTTTACTTCTCAATCTCATTAGAAGAATTTACGTTGTAATAGTGTTTTTAATATTACAATGTGGGCTATCATAATAGAACGGAAGGAGACTAATTAATTTAGAAGCTTCAATGCGCACTTTTTGTTGTTTCAGGTTCTTGCCAACTAAGAGGAACAAGAGAATGAAGCAAATTGCAAAAGAAGTTGATGATATAGTGAGGGGAATGATCAATGCAAGACTCGAGTCAATGCAATCCGGGAAATGGAAAGGTGAAGATTTGTTGGTGTTATTACTTGAATCTAACTCTCAAGAAAGTCGTATTCATGGAAACAACAAATCTGGAATGAGTGTCCGAGACATTGTCGAAGAGTGCAAGTTGTTCTATTTTGCTGGACAAGAGACGACTTCCGTCTTGCTCGTTTGGACCATGATTTTACTGAGTAGGTTTCAGAATTGGCAGTCACGAGCGAGCTCGAGAAGAAGTTCTGCAAATCTTTGGGAATAACAAACCAGATTTTGACGGACTAAATCGCCTGAAAATTGTAAGTTTTTGAGACTTTATATCTATATTGGTATTATAAAAATGGTAAAATTGAACATTTATAATGGTTTTTATTATCAGGTTAACATGATTTTGCATGAGGCTTTGAGGCTGTATCCACCACTAGTAAATCTTGCGAGGAAGACTATGCAAGAAACCAAAGTCCGAGATATAGTTCTCCCAACTGGAGTGTTGGTCACAATTCCAATCATGCTAATCCATCATGACCCTAAAATATGGGGCGAGGATGTGAAGGAGTTTAAGCCAGAGAGATTTGCAGAAGGAGTGTCGATTGCAACAAAGGGCAAAATTGTGTTTCTCCCTTTCGGATGGGGACCTCGGATTTGCATTGGACAAAATTTTGCAATGGTGGAAGCCAAATTGGCCATGGCTATGATTTTGCAGCGTTTCTCTTTTAATATTTCGCCATCCTATTCGCATGCTCCTCGCTCATCAATCACACTTCAACCTCAGCACGGTGCTCATTTGATTTTGCATAAACTATAACTTGAGATGATGATTAGCAATTCTTATTTCATTTGAAGAAGAGTTGAGTTTAAAAAGTGTACTACGTACTTACTATGAAATTTAAGGTACAACACTTGAAATAATTAATTTATTACCATTTATTCTACTGGTGCGCGCTATTTTGTAATAATTGGTTTATAATGGACCATTAATATATTAGTAATTAAGGAGAAAAAAAGTAAAACAGTTGAAAGTAGACTCTTCTATTAGAACAAAAATAAATTTTGTGAGTAAACTCGATCTTATAGTGATAGTAGAACGTAAGGATGAAGTAATTGTGTTTTATTTTTCATAATGATGATATTTTAGTTCACTTAGGGATAAAATAATTTCATTCTAGCTACCAATTACAATAATATTACAGTTTTAACCTGTCCCTTTAATAAGTAGTATGCATAAATTAAAGCGGATAAATGGTCTAGCTCACAATTAGAAATTCGAATTCGAAGCGAGGTTTGATAAATAACTAATGTTACATATGATCTCAAGTCCAGGTTTACTGGCTAATTCCAAGAACCACTCCTTTTCCTGTCAAAAGTTACTTTGATTTCTTCCTTAAAAACCTTTTTAAATTAAAAAAAAAAAAAGAGATTGGGTATTGTTGGATATATTGTATAGTTAAATATATATTGTAGTGGAGTATTATTTTGGGCCTCGTAGGTTTGGTATGTTAGCTGTATACAAACTCTTTGTACAAGCTCATCATAAGGGGATTCAACTCGAAGTTGACTTTGAGAGAGGAAAATATAATCTCATCATGGTATCAGAGCCACGAAATAAAAAAAAAAAACCCTAGCCTCCACCTGTGATTTTTTCGAAACCCCCCTCCAGATCTCCTTCACCATGGCTGATGAAGGAACCGACCAGCAGCGATTTGGGAGCCTTTGTTCTCAACTTTTGGCGCAAAATACACTACCCACCTTGGATTGGGCGTTTAAGGCAATGAATCAAGAGGAGCAACTGCAGACCGGGAACAGTTCTGTCAAATATGACTGGGCGGATGTGATGACATTTGCTGTGAACGCCCCGCTTCATCGAGTTCCAAGCATTCCTCCGGTCATGGTAATCTCTACCCTTTGTCTAACTATTTGGATAGTAATTGTTTTTCGGTGGACCATCGAACCTTTCTTGCAGCTGTTACTACAGGAGTTGAGCCTAAGTCTTTCAAGGATGCCATGAAAGATGCAGGCTGGCGTGAGGCTATGCAGACTGAAATCCAAGCTCTGGAAAAGAATGGGACTTGGACATTGGAGAAATTACCAGCTGGCAAGAAAGCATTAAGGAGTAGGTGGATCTATAAGATCAAGTATTGTTCAGATGGGCAGGTTGAGAGGCTCAAGGCACGATTGGTTGTGTTTGGCAATCACCAAGTGGAAGGCATCGATTACTTTGATACTTTTGCATCAGTGCCGAAGATGGTGACTGTCAGGACTTTTCTAGCAGTTGCAGTGGCAAAGGATTGTGGCGAAGATGGTGACTGTCAGGACTTTTCTAGCAGTTGCAGCGGCAAAGGATCGGGTACACCAGATGGATGTTCACAATGCCTCTCTGCATGGAGATCTGACAGAGGAGGTGTACATGCGGTTCCTCCTGGTTTCGGCAAAGGGAGAGATGGCAAAGTGTGTAGACTTCGTAAATCGTTGTATGGGTTGAAGCAGGCCCCCAGATGTTGGTTTGCAAAGCTGACAGCAGCATTGCGGAGGTATGGGTTTGTTCAGTCTTATTCGGATTACTCACTGTTTACTTTTTCGAAGTAGGGGATTAGGATGAATGTTTTGGTGTATGTGGATGATTTTATTATTTCGGGGAACAATCCCAAGGAACTTGCAGAGTTCAAGAAATATTTGAGTACCTGTTTTAACATGAAGGATCTGGGGAAGCTGAAATATTTTTTGGGCATAGAGGTGGCGAGGAGTGCAGAGGATATTTTCTTGTGTCAGCGAAAATACACTATGGACATTATATCTGAGACAAGAGTGCTGGGAGCGAAGCCTGTGTCATTTTCGATGGAGCAGAATCCGAAACTTGCAGCTTCGACAAGTCCGGACCTGGCCGATGGGGAGAAGTATCGGCGGCTCGTGAGTAGGCTTATATATCTGTCTTTCACTAGGCCAGACTTGTGTTTTTCTGTGCACATTTTGTCTCAGTTTTTACAGACACCAAAGAAGGATCATTGGGCAGCAGCCTTGAGAGTAGTACGTACGTTACTTGAAGGGGAGCCCGGGACAGGGTGTTCTGCTTCAGAGAGACTATAATCTGAAGCTGACAGGGTGGTGTGATTCAGATTGGGCTGCTTGTCCCAAAACACGGAGATTAGTTACTGGATGGATGGTATTTCTTGGTATTTCACCTGTCTCTTGGAAGACCAAGAAACAGGCTACAGTTTTACTTTCTTCTACAGAGGCAGAATATCGGGCTATGATGAAAGTGACTTGTGAGTTGAAGTGGCTTAAGGGACTTCTCCAGAGTCTTGGGATTGCACGGAGGGGCCAATGCAGGTATTTTGCGATAGTCAGTCAGCACTGTATTTGGCTCAGAATTCGGTTTTTCATGAACGTTCGAAACATATTGAAGTGGATTGTCACTTCTTGAGGGATGCCATAGCGGAGGGGACCATTGCTACATACACGTTCCCACAAAGTCTCAGTTGGCAGACATCTTTACCAAACCGTTAGAGCGACAGCAGTTTGAGTTTTTGCTAGCCAAGTTGGGCATACACAATTTGCATGCGCCAAATTGAGGGGTGGTGTTTTTTTTTTTTTTTTTTTTTTTTTTTTTAAAATGAATTGAGGGGTGGTGTTGGATATATTGTATAGTTAAATATATATTGTAGTGGAGTATTATTTTGGACCTCGTAAGTTCAGTATGTTAGCTGTATATTATTTTGGGCCTCTTAAGTTTGGTATGTTAGCTGTATATAAACTCTTTGTATAAGCTTATCATAAGGGGATTCAATATCGAGCTCGAGCCAACTCGAAGTTGACTTTGAGAGAGAAAAATATTTTCTCATCAGGTATCCGTTTTATTGATGCAAGAAAAAGAAAAAACAGAAGGAAAAAACTAAAATTTCAAAAAGACAGAAAACAGGCTTTAAACATCACGAATGCCGACGAGTGACCTTTTATAGTCTACCCAGAAAGTCTCAAGCTTCCCATTAGTCCGGGGAGGGAGCCATAAAAAATCATTATGGTTTTTTTTTTAAATAGAAATTTTCATATTCAAATTCCATTATATATTCTTTATTACATTTTAAAATTTAAAATTCTCTTTAAATTTTTATTTCAAAACATAAATTATTTTTACATTCTTTTTATCACTCTACCACACAATTTTTGCCAAAACATAATTTTCTTGTCTCGCCAAAACAAAATATCCTAGCTGGTGGGGTTTTTGGACCGACAACTACAAGTGGCCAGTCAGATTCACTGGCTAAAGGCAATGAAGGACTGACTACACGTCAAAGGCCACTTTGTTGATTCTTTTTCTCAAATATTCATTTAGGCTCCATATAAATACCAAAACAAACCAAATAGAATTAAAATTCCTAAAATATAGAAAACGAAACTTCCAACTTCGTTTTTAAAAAAAAAAAAAAAATTGTTAAAAAAAAATTCTCCCAAACGAATTCTGCAATTCGTTTTCTACTTGGAAACGAATTCGTTTCCAAATGGGAAATTTTTTTTTTAAATTCTGAATTCGTTTTCTTACAAAAAATTAATTGAATTCGTTTTCTTCCTAAAATTTTTTTTAAAAATAAAATTAGTTAAGTAATTCTATGTAAACTAATGTAAAAAAATAAGTAAATAATTATTTTGTAATTGAAAACGAGTTCACCAACATCGTTTCTAAATTTTTATGGTTTTTTAAATATAAATATTATTTAATGTCAAACGAATTATAGTGATTCAAAATTGACACCCGTAATTCGTTTTTCAGTTTTGGGAAACAAAGGCAAGAGATAATTATATAACTGAAAATTTAATTTGTAATTGAATAAAATTTTTAAATAGTTTTTATTTTGTTAAATATTTATGAAAAAATGAATTGAGTGAAATAAAATTATTATTAAGCTTATTTTTTTTAAGAAATAGAAAAAAAAATTTTTAATAGAAAACGAATTCATTGAAATAAAATTATTTTTAAAATAAGTAATATAGTTTTAGTTAAATAATACAATCAAGAGAAAACGAATTTAGCGAATTCGTTTTCTACCAAAATTGCTTTTTTGTAAAATTTTTTAAAATAAAATTAGTTAAGTAATTGTATGTAAACTAATGTAAAAAATAAGTAAATAATTATTTTGTAATTGAAAACGAGTTCACAAATATCGTTTCTAAGTTTTTGTGTTTTTTAAATATAAATATTTTGTACCTTAGGTTGTGCAACTCTCTTGTCTACTTGTATAGGTTAATCAACTGGCACGATAATCTGAGATGGAAAGAAAAAAAAAAAAAAAAAAAAAGAGCATGCATAGGGAATACTAGTGGGATTAGGCGGCGCTATCGCACCTGGCTTTGATATAGAAAATGGAGAGAATAAAGAAGACAAAGGTAATTGACCATCATTTCAAAAAATGCCGTAAATTACTTCCTCTAAAATTTTATTAAATTACAAATTAAAATTTCAGTTATATAATTATGTTTTGCCTTTTTTTTTTCATAACAACTCAAAAACGAATTACGGGGGTTCGTTTCAAAAACCCTAAAATTCATTTTTCATTAAATAATATTTATTTTCTTAAAATGAATAAAAACTTAGAAACATGTTGTTGAACTCATTTTCAATAAAAATAATTATTTAATTATTTTTAAAATTTGTTTAAATATAATTATTTTTATTTATTTTAAAAATAATTTTAGTGGAATTCGTTTTCATTTGAAATGAAATTAATAAAAAACAAAAAAGAAAAAAATTAATTTCTCCAAGAGAATTTTTCGTTTTCAAAAGTTAATGAAATTAATAAAAAAAAAGAAAAAATTAATTCCTCCAAGAAACGAATTCATGGAATTCGTTTCTTGATGAAATTCATAAAAATAAAAAAGAAAAAGAAACGAATTCAGGGAATTCGTTTTCTGCTAAATTCGTTTTCTTAAAGATTTTTTTTGTTGTTATTTTTGAAGGAAACGAAGTTGGGAGATTCGTTTTTAGATGAAAACGAATCTCCCAACTTCGTTTTTTATATTTTGGGAATGAAAAAAAATTGTGTATTTTGGTAATTTTTGTCCCAATATGAATATTGGGGAAAAAAATTCCCCATTTTGTTGGAGAATTTAAATTTAAATAAATGAGAAAATTTGTCGATATCCAAAGTGTTTTTCACGTGGTTCCACATCAAAAAAAATTTTTTTTTATGTGGAACACATTCATTTTTACCCGCCTAATATATTCAGATATTTTAAAATTTAAATTTAAAATTTCTTATATATATATATATATTTAAAAAAATATGTAACATTATTGCCATGAATATGCAACTTCTAAAGCACCAAAGAATTATATACACATGTAGGTGGAGGTGGATAGTGACGCAAAGATGCCGGTAGAGGCCGTCAATGGAGTACATGAGACTTCATGGAAAGTTATTTCAGCGATTCAGCGGATTAGGGACAGGTTAGCTCAAGAGGACTGAATTTTAAACTATTTATATCATGAGACGAATTAAGCCACAGACTTTATGGCACGCTACGGTAGCAGCGGTTGGCCTGAGACTTTACAAATGAACTAGAGGCTCCTTTGGGCCTAAGAAAAATCCTACGTTCAGATGCTTTATAGATCCTATATATAAGGTGATAGTTTTTTCATATCTTTTCAGCTTTACTTTGATAGTAATAGAAGTGCGGTAATTATGTCCCCTTCTTCCTTTTTCATTACAATTTTTATTTTTTATTATAATTTTTAATAATTAGGATTGCCAAATTCGCTAACCACTAAGTAATAGACTGTTCTAAAAAATAAAACACTATATACACATGAATTACACACGTATACAATATACCAAAATAAATGTTACTTAAAAGTAAGTATACTTCATAGTACGTACTTGTACTTAAAGACTTCTAAATAATTAATCAGTTCGCAAGGATAGACTAGAAGCAGCATACTTACCATCCCATCCAAGGCTTTGGTCAAGTAGTTAAGGACTTTAGTGTTTTTCAAATTATTCGACTATCGTTCTTTAGTGTTTCTCGCAGAGGATTAATCTCGAGAGAATGCCATAGCGTAAGACTATACTATTTTTTTCTTTAATTTTTTATAATTAAGGGTGGGACTGAGTACTCATTTTATTGATTGCGAAAAGTAAAAATAAAGATCAAACCATCATGGCCGTTTACATTTTGCTAGCTAATTTCTTATAGTCTACGCGAGGTTGTTGCCGTAGGCACTAGGCAATGATCCTTGGCTAAAAAAGGCGATATCCCTCGCCCGCAGGCAATGATCCAAGTAAGTTGGCGATGATTTTTGGGGCCTATATATAATGTATTGCTCTTCATCATTCCCAAAACCATCCTTGCCATTTGTTTTCCAGGGCCGTATTCCACCTGATCACCATCGTCTTCTTGGTTATCATCTCTGTACATGTGGGTCTACAGTAGGTACGGCACAGATGGACGATGTGGCTGAGATATGGGGTTTAACTGGAATGCGCTTTAATAGGTGCGTATCCAGAGGCATCATACGTTCAACAATCAGTGTAGAAGTCCTCTGTAGCGGTTTCAACTTCGGTAAGACTATACTAAGCCAGTGTATAAAGGAATATCTTTACGACAAAAAAAACTAACAGCATAGGGACAAAACCAACACAATTATTGTAGTTGTAACCCACCCGTGACCGGTCCAATGCGAGAGGCATACAAAAGAATCAAACTCACTTTAACTAATTATGGGAGAGAAAACTCAGGTAAACATCGAAGAACACGATATATGGTGATGGTTCCGCTGTTGATTGTTGTGGTTCTTGCTATTTCAGTATTAGCATGGAGAGCTTTGAATTGGGCATGGTTTCAACCCAAAAGGCTGGAGAAATTACTCAGAAAACAGGGATTCACAGGAAACCCTTACAAGCTTCTCTATGGAGATCGCAAAGAGATGTCAACCCTGTTCCAAGAAGCCTACTCCAAGCCTCTCAACATCTCGGACGACGTCGTTCCGAGAGTCATTCCTCACATTCTTCCAACGGTTCATAAATATGGTATTTTATTCTTACAAGTACATGCTTAATCCTTCACACGTACACAAATATCTCGGACGATTATATGAATTGTATATCGCAATAGTGTATAAGGAAGACAATGAAATTAACAGATACCTTTCAATTATATGCTTCCAATAGATTTCAATGTATTATATTCCATCCATCTTATTTAAACAGTCCATTTTGTATTACTTAAAACAATAAGATAATACAACAATAGGTGCATAATACGTTTTGATTATCTAATGTAAGTAAGGGCTTGCAGGTAACAATTCATTTTTTTGGCTCGGGCCTAAACCTTCTGTGCTGATCATGGAACCTGATCTCATCAAAGAAGTCACAAACAAAACTAAAGTATTCCAAAAGCGTGATTATAATCCGCAGGCTAAATAGGTAGTTGTAGGCCTACTGATCCACGAAGGAGAAAAATGGGCCAATCACAGAAAGCTTCTCAACCCAGCTTTTCATATGGAAAAGTTGAAGGTTAATTTTATACAATTTCATTTAATTAATATGTTTCAAATCTTTCTCTCTCTCTTTTTTTTTTCTTTTAATTTTTTATTTGTTTTTTTTGGATATAGCTTATGCTCCCAGCCTTTCATGAAAGTGTAAGTGAGATGTTGAACAAATGGGAGGCTATTGCTTCAGAGAAAGGTCCAATTGAAGTTGATGTTTGGCCTCATCTTCAAACGTTGACAAGCGATGCCATTTCTCGAACAGCTTTTGGAAATAATTATGAAGAAGGAAAAAAGATATTTGAACTACAAAGAGAGCAAATTGAACATTGCCTCAATGCTATTCGTTCACTATATTTTCCCGGATTGAGGTAATTAGAGATATACTCCATCTTTTCCTCTAGAAGAGTCCATCAATACCCCCAAAACCTCCTAAGGGAGGCGGGTCCTAAGGGACAATACATGCGGCACCCGCCTCCAGTGCGGGAGCCTCCCTTTGGAGGGGCCCGCACCCGCTTCCACTTATGGGGGTTATTGGAGGCAAGTGCATGCTGCACCCGCCTCCAATAACCCCCTGTAAAAAAAATTTAAAGCCTTTTTTTTTCTTCACTATATGACTTTGGTAGGAATCGAACTCGCGCTTGCATATTTACTTGACTCTTACACATTAAATTTACCATCAAGTTACATATACTTATGTATTTAATATTAAAATCGAAAGTATATATTTCTATATTTCCTTCTAAAACTTGTGATTTTTATTACCTATTAATTTTTTGCCTCGCTAGAATCTCGACAAATTTTCAAAAATATTTTCAACAGTGCAAAACCAAAAAGAATTTTTGATCTAGTATTGGAAAATTTTTTCGCCTTGAAGGAGATTTGGATTGCACCCGCCTCCAATAGCTAACTAATTGGAGGTGGGTCATATTCAACCCGCCTCCAATTAGTTAGCTATTGGAGGCGGGTGCAACATAAGCTCACCCGCCTCCAATGGCTGTGCATGCCCCTTTAGAGGCGGGTGTACAAAGGGCGCCTCCTTTAAGTATTTCTGTACTAGTGCATCTTGAAAAATATTTTTTGTAAATTTCACTTTCAAATTTTTTACTCATGTTACCGTTATTAATATAATCATGTGTGCTCCATAATTAGTCTACACTTAATAAGTAAGGATATAAATGAAATAAATGTTGTCAAATTAGATATTTTAGATGTTGTATCAAGTTATTCATAATAAGTTGTACATTGATCAAAATGAACCCTTCTAATGGAACGGGAGAATATGTATTATGTATATATACACATTAGAGTGATGGATGTGATATATATATATATATATATATATATATTAATCCCTCTGTAAGTTCTACTTCTACTGGAAAAGTTCATTTTCAAATTTATTTTTGGTCTAATAAAATATAATAATATGTGGTTTATAATTAACACACACTTGAAAAGTAAGGACATTAGTGAAATAAATTGTGACAAATTAACTATTTTAGGTGTTGTATCTTGAAATCCATTATAAGTTGTACATTTTCAAATGAGACTTTTGTACTGGAACAGTAGGAGTATCACACTAGCAACCACTCCTTTCATTTCTAGTGAATAGTTATATTTCTAAATTATACAAATTTTAGTAGTCTTAAGATACAATATGCAAAACAAGTAATTTATCACAATTTTTATTTATTTATGTTATTATTTTTTAAATGTGAACTAGTTATAAATCATATATAATTATATTATTAAATATATGAAAAAATAAAAATTAAAACTCTTCTATTGAAACGAAATAAATTAAATATAGATTTGATTGGTTTTTAAAACAAAACTCATTGAAACGAAATAAATTAAATAAATAATCCGACATCACATTAGTCACTTGATGAATATATATATAATGATAATGGATATGATGTTTCAGGTTCTTACCATCTAAGAGGAACCGGAGGATGAAACAAATTGCAAAAGAAGTTGATATTTTAATCAGGGAATCATCAACGTAAGACGAGTCAATGCGATCTGGGGAATGGAAAGGTGAAGATTTGTTGGGATTATTAATTGAATCCAACTCTCAAGAATATGGTAGTTTGAATGGAAACAACAGATTTGTAATGAGTATTGAAGACATCATTGGTGAGTGCAAGTCGTTCTATTTAGCTGGACAAGAGACTACTTCCGTCCAACTTGTTTGGACTATGGTTTTATTGAGTAAATTTCAAGGCTAGCAATCACGAGCTCGAGAAGAGATTATGCAAATCTTTGGCACTAACAAGCCAAATTTTGACGGGCTCAATCACCTCAAAATTATAAGTTTTAATGTTTTTTACGTACTGGCATTTCTAGAAATTTAAATATATATGGTAAAATTAAGCTTGCAAAACTACACTTTTGATTTCTTATCTTTGGCATTGTCATATTTTTGGTAAATTTTTTTATAGTGTGGTATCTTAGCCCTTTACGTTTAAAGGTATTGACATTGTTGGTCTCTTCTTCACTTGCTATAGAAAGATTTTAGATTATTGGATCAAAATGGAAAATTTATAAAATATTTAAATCCAAGCGTAATTATTAAAACTTACAATTGACTAGAAGATCTTAAAATGAGACCTATAAATCATAGATTCATACATTTCAAAAAAAAAAAAAAATCATAAATTCATAGTAAAGATGTGTTAAGGTTGCACTCTGTTCATCTCAACTTTAATTTTTTTTAATTGATTACAAATTTTAATAATCAGATTTGAAACTCCACTTTTTAAATTTTTCTTAACTGTCCAAATGAATGGAAATCTCCTATAGTGAAAGAGACCAACATTGCCAATAATTTCAAACGTAAGAAGCAAAAGTGCCAAACTCAAAAAACGAAAGACTAAAAGTGCAAATTTTCCAATTTAACATTAGTAATGATTTTCCATGGCAGGTTAACATGATCTTACATGAAGCCTTGAGGTTATATCCTCCACTGCCATTTCTTACCAGGAAAATTGTGGAGGAAACCAAAATCGGAAATTTAACTCTCCCAGCTGGAGCGCTCCTCCCAGTCCCAATAATGCTAATTCACCATGACCCTAAAATATGGGGCGATGATGTGAAAGAATTCAAGCCCGAGAGGTTTGAAGAAGGAGTGTCGAACGCAACAAAAGGCCAAGTTGTGTTCTTGCCTTTCGGCAGGGGACCTCGTATTTGCATCGGGCAAAATTTCGCAATGCTGGAAGCGAAACTGGCCATGGCCATGATTCTGCAATGCTTCTCTTTTGAACTTTCACCATCCTATTCACACGCTCCTCATTTAACCATCACACTTCAACCTCAGCACGGTGCTCATTTGATTTTAAATAAACTATAACTGGTGATAATTAATATAACTAGAAATGGAAGGTAGAAGACTAAGTTGCAGGCTTATAGCCTTGATTTGCTTTGTAATAAGTCTTCATGGATCGAGAATCGTTTGCGTTTTCCTTTTGAGTTGCTGTGTTTGATTTCTATATATATATATATGATAGTTTTTGTTTTTTATCGCTCATTATATAAATTTATATTTTATGGTAATTTTATCATTTCAGTTTAATTTTTTTTTTCTTATTTAAAGACACATTTTTAAGTGAATTTACAACACAATTTTAACATCTAAAACTTATGTTCTAAAATACAGTTTCAAAACCAAAGGTTGCGACTCATCATGAATTCCTCCTCCACGGGAGTCTATGTCTAATTGTCTGACAGTCTGACCATGATATTTCGGCAACTAAATTTGATATGCGTGTTTTCATCAATATGTGATACATCACGCGGATATTTTAGAGGATAAACTCACTACATGATGCATATGAAGAAAAACGCTTTAAATAAAAGGCTATATTTCATACGCGATATATCATAAATTAAACTCGATATGCAGTACTTCAGTAACTAACTCAATGCCACAGTATATTAGTAGCTAAAATCGGTATATCAAAGTCATTACTCAATTCCTGAAGCGTCAGACCCTTAGGCGCCACTCATACAAGTTTTTAAGAAATTTCCGTAGTTTGAAAGCGACTCATGTTTTGACCGCATCATAGAAGTCCAACAAATTAACAAAGCCCGTTAACTTTGTTATCACACGCAACATCGATTAGTAATTTTTAGAACTTCAAAAATTTTAAGGTATGTTAAGTAATTTGGACAATTTTTAGAGGATTTTTGTAATTTATCATAAGATGTAAGATTATAAACGAAAAATATAATAAATTATTTATTTTAGATGTTCCTTTTTAAATCCTTTAAAAGATTATACATTTTTTAAATTGGAGTCTTTTAATAGGATGGCTTTATAATTTCAAAATGTTACAAGAGTTACAACAACTTTGAATTTTAAAGCGTTACAACTTTGAGCTTTAAAGAGTTACAACGGTTACTTTTGTTTCATTAATTACAGTAAAACCTTTATACATTAATAACTTTGAGATTATAAAATTTTATTAACTTGTAGAAATATGATTTAATCGACAAATTAATAATTAATTAATTTAAATATTAGTGGTTTTTTTAAAAAGTAATTTCTGTGAATATAGATTGAGATTAATTGAATGTACATGTACAAGTTAATTGTATTTATAAATTCATTATATTAAAATTAATATAAATTCAGTTTTCAATTTGTACAAGTCTATTGTATCTATAGGCCGATTCATTGTACCTTAAAATTAAAAACGTTTAAAATATTTATAAATAAATAGTGCAGTATTAAATATTTAAATATTTTATTGCTTTTATAATTGTGAATGTGAAAATTGAATCGTTAAATGCATTTATTTAATCACAAAAGAATTTTTTACACTACCATATAGACTACCTCATAAATTTCCTAACTCCCATTCTGTACTGGGACACAAATTTGAGTATCTGTATTTTGCTTTAAACAGTAAATATTAAATAATTATGAACGAATCCATTGAATATATTGATTAAATACATTAATTGCTCTTTCATTAATCATGAGATTCTTATAACCTCTAATTTTTCATCCTAATATATATAAATATGCAGGCCTTTATCCTCCCAAATGTACCCGAAAAGATTAAATTAAGAACACCCTGATGATGGTTCTGTTGTTCTTTTTTTGTTTCCTTGTTTTACCTTTAGCATGGAGAATGCTGGATTGGGTGTGGTTGCAGCCCAGAAAGCTCGAAAACCGACTCCGAGAACAAGGCTTCAGAGGAAACCCTTACAAGCTTCTCCATGGAGATTTCAAAGAGATGTCAGCCATGTTTAAAGAAGCCTACTCCAAGCCTCTCCTTAATCTCTCCGACGACATCCTTCCGAGAACCATTCCCCATGTTCTTGAAACCGTTAAGAAATACGGTACGTTCCTCTGGTCAGTTCTGCCTTCTTAGGCGCAGCAACCAAGGGGACTAAATTTTTCAATAATTTTCTTCATGTCTAAAATTTTATTCAGTTTTATTCTTATTTTGAATATAATAATCTATATATGTTGTGTTGCGTTTGTAGGAAAGAATTCATATTTGTGGCTTGGACCTAAACCTTGTGTGCTAGTCATGGAGCCTGATCTCATCAAGGAAATCACAAAAGGGATTCAAGTATTCCAAAAGCGTCGATTGAATCCACTAACTAAATTGCTATCCCGAGGGCTAATAACCGATGAAGGCGAAAAATGGGCTAAGCACAGAAAACTCGTCAACCCTGCTTTTCATATGGAGAAGTTAAAGGTTTTAATTTACATATTCAATTTTCATTTATTCACAAATAATTTTATAATTTTAAAATTTTTTTTTGTTCTTTGAAATAGCTTATGGTGCCAGCTTTTTACGAGAGCACGAGTGAGATGTTGGGCAAATGGGAGGCTATTACTTCGGAGAAAGGCCTAATTTTTGAAGTTGATGTTTGGCCACATTTACAAACTTTAACGGCCGATGTTATTTCCCGGACGGCTTTCGGCATTAATTATGAACAAGGAAGGAGGGTTATTGAACTATTAAGAGAACAAGGAGAAAATTTTGTCAAGGCTGCCCGTTCGCTATATTTTCCAGGGTTGAGGTAAATACGTTTTACTTTTAATGTAATATTTGTTTTTGTGAGGGTAAAAATATGATTCTTGAGACAGAGAATCTGAACTCGAACGCAATTAAATTATTAGATGATTAAATAATATGTTGCTTAGGTTCTTGCCAACTAAGAGGAACAGGAGGATGCAAAGAATTGCAGAAGAAGCTGATAATTTAATAAGGGAAATCATCAATGCAAGACTAAAGTCAATGCGATTAGGGGAATGGAATGGTGAAGATTTGTTGGGTTTATTACTTGAATCCATCTCTCAAGAAAGTGGTATACAACATGGAAATGGAAACAACAAATCTAGAATGAGTATAGCAGATGTAATCCAAGATTGCAAGCTGTTCTACGTGGCCGGTCAAGAAACCACTTCTGTTCTACTCGTTTGGACTATGATTATGTTAAGTAGGTTTCAAGATTGGCAATCACAAGCTCGAGCAGAGGTTTTGCGCACTTTTGGGACAAACAGGCCGGACTTTGATGGATTAAATCACCTTAAAATTGTAAGTATTATTTTATTTCAGTTACCTTATAAAATTGAGATTAACAATGCCGGTAGGACCGGTTGGATTGAGAACCGGTTACTAATCTGGTCTGGTTCGACGTGACAGGTTGACATGATATTACACGAGGTTTTAAGGCTATATCCACCACCGGTAATGATTTCTAGAAGAACCGCGGAAGAAACCAAAATTGGTAATTTAACTCTCCCGGCTGAAGTGGAAATCGCAATCCCAATAGCACTAGTGCATCACGACCCTGAAATATGGGGAAATGATGTGAAGGAATTTAAACCGGAGAGATTTGCAAAAGGAGTGTCCAATGCAACAAAAGGCCAGGTTGTGTTCTTGCCTTTTGGTTGGGGACCTCGTATTTGCATCGGACAAAATTTCGCCATGTTGGAAGCGAAACTGGCCATAGCCATGATTTTGCAGTGCTTTTCTTTCGAACTCTCTCCCTCGTATTCGCATGCTCCTCGTGCATCACTCACACTTCAGCCTGAGTATGGTGCGCACTTGATTCTGCAGAAGTTATGACTTGTGATGATACATAGAATTAATGAAAGGCTTGTAGCCTTGAGTTCCTTTGTAATAAGTCTTGATGGAATATTGAGACTCATTGAGTTTTACATTTTTTTTTTTTGAAATATACTTGTACATTTTTAATTGGCCTGTTTGATTTCTATTTGATAATACTTCTTACTGAAAATTCCATTTGCTAGTGTTATCAGATTAGTGAACATGATAGGGACAAGTTTATTTCTAAATATTTACTTCCTTTTGGCCTATGAAATATATATTTCTGTTTAGTTCTTTTCTAACAATTTTATCTCCATTTTTACTGATGTTAACAAGATATTATATTGGGTAAAACTATATAAAGAAAGAGGAAAAACTTTGTTTTGGAAATTGAAGAAGATAAATTTCCATTGTACGTAATAATAATCTTGGAAAAATAATGTACCTTACGCCTTTTCTATGGCGTATTAAGTTTAACTTATGATATATTTGAATGTACATGTATTATAATTATGAATTTAATTGCTAATGTATATCGTCTCGCATATAACACATGTTGTATTGAGTATTAGGTTTAACTTATGATATTTTGAATTTATATTAAAATAACAAGTCTGGCTAGTAGTGAAAAAAAACAATAAATTAAGATTACATCTGCCACCAGCCTGTCGCTGGCCTCGCCTCGGCCTGCGATACCTCTGGCCTCACCTCGGCTTCTGCTTGCCTACCCCAACAGGAACCCCCTACAAGACCTTTTGATGCATCTGAGGTCCACTCACCCTCACATTCAGCCCCCGTGCTAGGCGTTTATATCGCCCGTAAACAACCAAGGTCCCCCAAGGAAAATTTTGAACACACGCAAGGCTTTCCAGCTCCCCACAATCAAGCTGATCAAGAGAATGCTAGGCCCGACTCAACCGCCTAGCAGTCCTACGGATAGTGAACTCATAGCCCAAATGTCTACACAACCACAAGCTCCTTTGCCTTTCCATCCTTACCACCCACATGAGCCACATAGTGAATCGCAGTCTTGACAACGATGAGGCTTATGGCCCGTGGGAAACAGACGACGAGGAAGAGGAAGACGTAACACAACCAGGTCGAGGTAGAAGGCCAGAATCTTTCATAGAATACCACCAGCGGAAATTGAGAGACAAGTCCAAAATAGACTACCGTAAATTCAACAAACATGGGCACAAAATGTGAGGCCCAACGGGCCCGTCTTTTATCTACGGTTTTCCTTTTTGTTCCTTTCATTTTATTTAATTTTATTAAATAAAATGGGTAACCAATCCCACCTTAAAAATAAAAAAATAAAAAAAATTAAGATAGTATGTCGAAGTTGAACAATCAAACGGTCTGACATCAGACTCTCTCAATTAGTAATGAAGTTCAAATTTTATAACACAAAGCAAATCAATTTTTTTTTTTTAATCAAGTGTAGATATAGTGTCCGATCTATAGAAGAAACATGGTCCCATGGCCAAGATCGGACCATATCCTCCATCCTTTTTTTTCACTGTCTTGTCTTGTCTATTGAGAGTAAAGTAATATTATTTTGTCAATCGTTCATATTTGAACAACAAATGAGGATGAATGAGTAGAAAAGTAACATTACTTTGCTCTCAGTGGACAGGACAAGACAGAGAAAAATGGATAGAGGATCCGGATTCGGCAAAGATGGTGCCCCAAATACTCTGGTATACCCTAAAGTGGGTTATTTTTCGATGCTCCAATATGATGAATTGGATTAACAAAAAGAATAAAGAATAAAAAATGAAAAATCCATAATGGTCAAGCCAGCGGACATCTTTATGTTACCAAATCACTTGCTAATTCATATTTAATTTCAAGGCTTAAGGGCCAGCATTAATTGTACGGCTAAAACAATTATATCTGCTCAATGGATAGTTCCAGAGGCAGAAGATCAATTCAACGCCGGTTTACCGCCATAAACCACTGATAGACAAAGAGAGATTGACAAATGACTCAAAAGGATACATACCTTCACTTCCCATCGATAACATTCCCGATGTAAAGCTGCCGCTTCATTTTGAATTCAAATTAAACAATTTATGAGGGCTTTGCAGATAAGCAAAAACTTTTATCTGACTTGTCTCACTGTCCTTTGATGCAAGTATCGACTCGTATCAAGTTTAGTTTCTAATGTATCGCGAATATGTTATGAAAACATGCTTCTCGAGTTGAGCCTCTGATATATCCGATATTGAGTTTAACATTTGAGGTATCAATTTTAGTTGTTGATGTAACGCGGTTATGTGTTTATTTGTTGATTCGGCGTTTTATGTGTAGCTTCTGATGTATGGTCTGCTTAAGAAAAAAGAAATACCTCTTCAATTTAAGGGATGAAGTATCACGTATACAACCTTTGAATGTATCGCTTATAGCCTTGGATGTATTACCTAATTTTTAAAAAAAGGTATATTGTTTGTAGTACATAAAAATATGCACATCGATTTTAAGGGCTAAAATGTCTGTTGGAAGGTCAAGTGGTCTGACTGAAAACTCCATCTTACAAATATAAAGTATTTTAGATTCACTAACTTCTACTAATGTTCTCCTATAAATATAACAATTTACAAAGGCAAAGATGGAAGACCAAAGCCTTGATCAAAATTTTTCCTTTTCAGCTTTTATTTGGGCTATTTTTTGTTTTTGTTTTTTTTGTCTGTGTTTGTACGTCTCAATGCGGGTATGTTGGAGATGAATGAGAATGTTCTCAGTCAATCTAACAGCTGTTGGTAAGCAATCCTGCCTTTTTGCTCCTCTCCTTACAGTCGAGTGGCTTTCACTCCTCTAGTTCGATTATTATTTTTTTACTTTACTTATTATTATAAAAATGACTTACTATCCAAATGAAAGACGGTCGATTATCTACCCAAGAAGATAGAGAGTCCCACATACGAGAAAAGGTCATGAATTTCTAATGATTGCCGTGTTCTGCATGCTGGATCTTCTACTATTCTATGTTAACTTTATCGTTTCTTCAATAGTTTATTTCATTTTTTGACCAAATTTTGTATCATTAGCAAACTGCAATACTAATTTTGGTTGATTTTACAAAAGCTAAATTGCTTAATTGGTTTCTTAACATAGGTCGTTGTCTCGCTTTAGTCCCTGAACTTCAATAAAAAAAACTTGAATTTTGGCGAAATTTGAGTTATTTTCAACTAGCACATGAGCTGTTTTAAGTTATGTTAAGAGGTGAACAAAGTAATTTAACATTTTCCTTCTCATTTGATGCCTCTACTGGGTGTGAATCTTACGCCTTGGTTGAAAATAGTTCACATGTGGTATAATTTCGAGACCATTTCTGAACTAATTTTCAAGTTAAAGATAGAAAATGAAACGTTTTCAAATTAATTAAAAAATAAAAAAGAGACAATAGTCCAACTTAAGGAACCAATGAAGTGATTCAATGTCGAAATTAATTCTGCAACAACGTTATGTGCTTATGATCATCAGCTTAAATATGATATAATTAATCGAGAAATGGCGACTTGCAGGGGAGAAATCTTGTGTATGGTTTGGTCCGGAGCCATCTGTTATCATCCAGGACTTTGATATCATAAAGGAGGCTTCGCAATGTATAAACCAATTTCATAAACCCGAATCGACTCAATTCACCAGATTGCTGATGCCAGGACTAGTGAGCTGCAATGGAGATAAATGGGCTAAACACAGAAAACTCACCAACCCTGTTTTTCTTGGAGAGAAGTTGAAGGTTTTAACTAAAATTTGAAACTCAGTTTTACAAAGAGCGCTTAATTTCTTACTGCTAAGTTAGTGTTTTATTCCCTCGGTTCCATTAGTAGAGTCCATTTTGCAATACTGTTTCTGAGTATTACAAAGTGGACTCTTCTACTAAAACATAGAGAGTAATTGGTTATGAAACGATCTGAGAAAATTATCACTAACATTTACTATTTTTTTTTGGTGCGCTTATAGCATATGCTTCCTTCTTTTATTACGAGTTCCAATGGGGTGTTGAAAAAATGGGAAGAGAGCGTTTCACAAAACCGGAACGGATCTTCTAAGTTGGATGTTTGGCCGGATCTTCATGGTTTGACTAGCGATGCCATTTCGCGTACTGCATTTGGCAGTAACTATGAGGAAGGAAGAAGGATATTTGATCTTCAAAGAGAACTAGGCGAGCATTGTGTCAAGGCACTGTGGTCAATGTTCATCCCAGGATGGAGGTATTCTCATTCTTTATTCTATAACTGCCGTTTTCAGTTTCCACTACAAGTGTCGTGTTTTTTATACTATTTTCAGTATTAGAAATGACATTTTTTAGTCAGACATCCTGTTTTTAATATGGCGGTTTTCAGGTTCTTGCCAATCAAGAGAAACAGAAGGATGAAAAATATTGCGAAGGACGTTGGTGATTTAATTAGGCAGATTATCAATTTGAGAATGAATGCAATGGCAGCAGGGGAGCCTAGTGGTGATGACTTGTTGGGAATATTACTACAATCAAATTCTCAAGAAATTATGATCAGGAATGGAAACAAGGACTTTGGAATGACCATTGATGAAGTAATCGAAGAATGCAAACTGTTCCATGTTGCCGGACAAGAATCAACATCGGTGCTACTTGTTTGGACTGGTTTTATTGAGCCGGTACCCTGACTGGCAGGCTCGAGCTAGAGATGAGGTCTTCCAACTCTTTGGCAATAATGAACCTGATCTTGATGGAGTAAACCGCCTAAGAATGGTAAGTACTTCTATAGATTAGAATGCATAAATGGGAAGAACCGACCCGGGTGTTTTGATTTGGCTAGGGTTTTGAATCGCGAGGTGAGGTTGAATCAGTTCGGGTCGGTTCCCCCCTCAGTTAGCTTAGTTTCCATCCACTTTTAAAAAAAAATTTTAGTTAGTTTAGTGAAATATGACTATGTAGTTTTTGAAAAAATGTCAGTTATTGTATAAAACACTAATCAAATCAACCCTAAACTCATGTGGAACCGAAGAAAAATTTCAATTCGGTCCCTCGGGTCACATTCGTGGTAATTTTGACATGAAACATAAAATATTTCTCTGATTTTTCTTTCTTTTACTCTTTAGGTAACCATGATTTTATATGAGGTTCTACGGCTATACCCACCAGTGCCTGTCAACGGTCGAATAACATCAAAACAAACTACGTTTGAATTTTATAATATTTTTTATTATTTTCAATACAATTTTTTACATTTTTCAATACACCTTTTTACATTCCCGATACAATTTTAATATTATAAAATCAAAATAAATCTCAAAACTATGTTTTGAAAATCATACCAAAAAGGGCCTTAGTTCTTCCTGCAAAAATGCAGCTCCTGCTGCCAACAATTTTAGTTCATCATAACCCTGAAATATGGGGGACGACGCGAAAGAGTTTAAACCAGAGAGGTTTGCTAATGGAGTGGCGAATGCAACCAAGGGGAAATCTTCAGCATTCTTGCCATTTGGGGGCCTCGCGTGTGCCTTGGTCAAAGTTTTGCAATGTTGGAAGCAAAAGCAGTGATGGTGATGATTCTGCAGAGATTTCGGTTTGAACTTTCACCATCGTATTCACACGCTCCAATTTCGTTGATAACTCTCAAACCTGAGCATGGTGCTCAGTTGATTTTGCACAAGCTATAGTATGGAATATGGATATACATAACACCCACATATACACATGTACCACAATTTTAAAGTACGTGTATTTGTTTATAGTGCAATACAAATGAATGACAAAAACGTGTACAAAACATAGTTGTGGTACATAAAATCGGGACTAGAGCAAACCAATATTCCACAAGGGCAGATCTTGTGTTTCACAAATTATGGACAGAATATCCTACCTCATATCCCACATAGAGAGAAAACAATTCAAGAGGCTAGATCTTTTTCTCACTCATTGATCAGTTCCACACAAAATTCAAATTATTGTTCCAAAGAAATTCTATTCGATCAATACTTCATTGTTTCTTTCTTGCAATAAATTTAACCTCATAATTGTACTATAAGAAAAGTGTTTTTTAATTTAATTATATATATATATATATATATACACACACACACATGTACTAATATGTGATATACTTTTCGTTTGTAATTTGAATTTAGATCAAATTCCCTCTTTGGTGCCGTCATTCATTGTTTGCAGCAAGGACTAAGGGGTAACCTTTCATTCTCTTTAATTTGCTTATGGATCGTTAGGACTAAAGCATTTGGATGGATGTTAGTGGAATTAATCTACTCTCCGTCTCATTAAAATAGTGTTAGAAATCAGATTATTTTGTCCCAATAAGGGTTCAATCATATATATATATATATATATATATTTTTCAGGAGTGAACTACATTTTGGATCACAAATCTTTTCATTTGTTACAAAAATTGACACAACTTTTGAAAAATTACTTTTTTCATCACAAACCTTGTAAAATATTACAGAATTTGACATTCCGTCAAATCACTAACAGAATCAAATTTTTTAGGGGCAAAATTGTCCTATCCCCTATTCTTTTATCATATCTATCCCTTATTTTACTTTTATTACCAAACAAACCCAAATCTTTTACTTTTTTACATTTTCTTCCAATACAATTAATTTAATATTTATGTTTCATTCTTTTTTTTCTTTTCATTTTTGTAGTTAAAAAAGAAAAGAAAAGATCAGTAAAGAGTGATAATAAAAATAATAAAGTAATAATGCAAAATAATAATAATAATAAAGTAATAATGATTAAAACAAGAAAAAGAAAATATAAGTTTTTAAAAAAGGGTTAAATGTAAAGAAACCTCTCGTAGTTTCGAAAACTAGTAAGGAACCCCACGTGATTTAAAAACCTGAGAACCCCCTTGGTTTGCCCAATACCAAAAAGTGGATGTAAAACTAACATTATGGACTAAAAACAAATAAAACTAACGGTAGGGACTAAAATACAATTAAAACAAAAAAATTTTAAAAAAATGATGAACAGTGAACACTGTTCATCGTCTTCTTCCCCAAGCTTTGCCTTTTCTTTTTTTTTTTTTTTTTCTCTTCTTTCTTCTTCCTTCTTCCTCCCCGCGTCCAAATTGCAGAACCAAAAAAAAAGGAAGCTTTGGTTCTGCAAATTGAAATTTTTTGGTTCTGCAACAATTTGCAGAACCAAAGTTCTGCGCAATTTTTTGGTTCTGCAATCGACGAAAGCTGGGAGGAAGAAGGAAGAAGAAAGAAGAGGGAAAAAGAAAAAAAAAAAAAAAGGCAAAGCTTGGGGAAGAAGACGCTGTTCATCGTCTTTTCTTTTGTTTAAAAATTTTTTTAATAGCAAAAGACTATTTTACCCTTCAAAAAAAGTATCATTAGTAAGTTGATGGAAGGATTTGACGGAATGTCAATTTCTGCAACATTTTACAAGATTTGTGATGAAAAAAGTAAATTTTTAAAGGTTGTGTCAATTTTTGTGCTCAGGATTCCTTGTTATATTTTCCTGTTACATTATGTGTTACACATTTTAATAATTCAACGTTAATATTATTTTATAAATTAATGTTTTTACCAATTCTATTCGTTGGCATTTTACGTAATTTTGATATAATTATTTTATTTTTTACATTAATCTTGTATTTTAATATAATTTTATAGTATTTTTTTGATTTTTTAATCTCAATAAATTAAAATAAATATACCCTAAACCAAAATGGGTGAACCCTTAGTTTAAAATTTTATTATAATGCTAATTAATATCATTGGTGAAAAAATTAATTTAAAAAATAATATTAACGTTGAATTATTAAGATGTGTAACACATAATGTAACAGGAAAGTATAACATGAAATCCTGAGCCCAAATTTTGTAACAAGTGAAAAGGTTTGTGATCAAAAATATAGTTCACTCTATTTTTAAATTAGGATCAACAACTTTTTGTTCCTTATACTGTACAGGTTGTTCAATTTTGTCATCCTTTATCAATATAAAAAAGGAAATTGTCATCTTCAGTTTTCAAAATGCATTTCATTCTGATATTGTTTAGGTTCATTATGAAATAATACTTTATTCCTGAAAGGTAATATTGATGTTACCAACAAAAGTAGAGATAAAAATTTCATTTTACAATGAATAATAACAATGATGGAAGAAACTGACATGTTCTTTTTGTTTCGTTTTAAAAATGGTTTTGGTTTCAACAGTAAATTTAATATATTTAATCATATTTCATCATTTTCAATACAACTTTTTACTATTTAGCATTTACTTTTTACATTTTCAATACACTTTTTACATTATAAAACTATTTTCCAAAACTTGTTTTCAAAACTTTTTCAAAACGTTCAAAAAGAACAGGCCTTATGTATTTTGAAAACTAGGAGCTAAAATCAAAGGGGTTAAGGTGTAATTTGGCCCTGTGATTTTAGTGAAGGTCCAAATAAACCTTTTAAGTTTGTGTAAGAGCAATATAACCCTCATACTTTTAGAAATGACTTAAAATAGCCTTATGTCTGAGTCAGCAATGCTCATGTGAATTTAACCAATATAAATTTGACATGTGGCAGTCAAGGTGGAAAACAAAATTAACTTAAAAATGAGGTGGTAAAAAGAAAGGGCCAAAAAAAAAAAAAAAAAACCAATCGGCGTTTGCTGCCGGAGCCTTGTTTCTTCACCGAACTTCTTCTCCCTGCTTTCTCTCTCTACTTCTTGCCCTCATCTTTCTTCCCTCGCCGTCTATGCAGCAACCCCTCTGTTTTCAGCAACAAAAAGGTGTAATTATCCCAAAGTAGAAGCCAGGTCAAAACCCACACACCGAAAGGTGCCAGTGCGGGATGAAACTATTGGGTTCCTCCCAACAAACCAAAAAAAAAAAAAAAAAACGCAGCAAATTTTTTCTTTATTTCATAATTTTTATTTAAATATCTCAGGGGTTTATATCTTTGTCTTCGGACAAATAGCGTTGTTTCAAAGGACCTGGTGATATCTCCACCTCAATCCTCCATCCTTTAGGTGCGAAATGAATTACAGTACAGTACTGAGTTTCCTGACTTCTGATTTTGTGATTTTTGCTGCTCGAATTTGCTTCTAATTTGGTATTTAGTTCGTTGATTACTACAGATGGATTAGAAGCAACTGTTTTAATTGATTATGTTCTTTTGTGTTTTAGGTAGATCTTCGATTGTTTCTCGTTCCTTTTTGCTATAGCACTGCTGTTTATATAATCTATGGAGTATGGGCTGTTTGATTTTTTCCTTTTTTCCTGTTTGTTTTTGTTCGTGCTTACTTCAGTAATTTTTGCTTGTAAAATTTGTGTTTGGTTAATGCTGTATTGTGATTTAGGTCCCGCCGTCTATGGACCGATGCAGGAGAGGCAGGAGCCACTGTAAACAGAGTGGCTGCTGCATAGACGGTGAGGGAAGAAAGATGAGGGCAAGAAGTAGAGAGAGAAAGCAGGGAGAAGAAGTTCGGTGAAGAAACGAAGGCTCCTGTAGCAGACGTGGATTTTTTTTTTCTTTCTTTCTTTCTTTTTGCCACCTCAGTTAATTTCTTTTTCCACTTTGACTGGCACATGTCAAATTTTTATTGGTTAAATCCATATGAGCGCCACATGTCAAATTTTTATTGTTAAATACACATAAGCATTGCTGATTCAGACAAAAGGGTTATTTTAGGCCATTTCTGAAAATATGAGGGCTGTATTGCCCCTAGACAAATTTAAAGAGCTTATTTGGACTTTCACTAAAATCACAAGAGCCAAATTGAATCTTAACCAAAATCAAAACTACCCAAACTATGAGTTTAGATCTTTTGTGTCACTAGGTGTGTACCTTAACTTAAAAACATAAGTATAATTACGTTTATATTTGTTTTGGCTATTAAAACACACGTGTAAGTTGTGTTACACGAAAAATACACTATTAATAAGACAGATGATTGAAATATAATGCAAAAACTACTTGAGCTTTTTAATTGTAAAATGTAGGACAGAGTGTCTTTTTTTTTCCCCTCTTTTCATCTTCTTTTTTTGTATGACCGAGTCTTAAAGGCTGGAAAGACACTTTCAAAAAAGAAAATACTCATTTTCTATTATATAAATTCTAAACTCTACAAAATTCATAAACCTAAATAAAAAATATTCATAAATGTCTAAATGAAAAAAAAAATCTAATTTAAAATGTATTCATAACTAAACAATTAAAAGCAAAGAAAAAAAAAAGATAAAAAAACAGCGAGGAGAGAGAGCATGAGGCTTTGACTGGCTAAGAGAAAGATAAAAGAGAAAATAGAGATTGGTGCAGGTAGATAGAGTGGTGTTTTGGTCTTTCAATTTTTTAATATTAAAATTTGGACTGCATTGGTAAATTGTTGGACTGCATTTAACAACGGGGAACTCTCAAATGTTCTGAAGAATTTGTAGTGATTCTGACAACAGTGACAAGTATTAAACCGCAATTTCAAACTTATATATATATATATATATAATATATATAAAATTTTGTGTGTGGGTGTGGGTGTGGGTGTGGGTGTGGGTGTGGCAGGAAAATTTCTGATAATCTGTCTTTGGCACCTTCACAATCACAATGGAAATAGTCTTTGCTGCTTTTCTGCTTCCTCTTTCAGCAATACTGACATGGAAACTGGTGAATTGGGCATGGCTCAAACCCAAGAAGTTGGAGAAGCTTCTGAGGGAGCAAGGCTTCAATGGGAATCCTTACAGAGTCCTCGTGGGGGACTTGAAGCAAATATCAACCTTAACGAAGCAAGCCCATTCAAAGCCAATCGATTTCTCCGATGAAATTGCCCCGAGAATCAGACCTGAAATCCTTCACCTGATGAAGAAATATGGTATGTTTTGAACCCCGTTGGTTATTTGAATATTTACATTACCTATGTATTTCATTAGAAGGTCCATTTTGAGTTATACTTTGGGACTCCTAAATGATTATACCATTGTACTCTTCTAATTGAACTAAACGGAAAGAGTGTAAAGTAATTCCTTAAAGCTGCTACAATTCTTTTTGACAAGGATTCATTCATTGTTAAATAAGTTTATAATATGAAGGGAGATGAAAAAACAGAATAAAGAAGTAATTTTGGAGTTGTTTATGGATTTCTTCTTTGTTGTTTCCTCATATCCTCTGCCGAAACATTGTTCAACAGGGTCGCTTAATTCTTGTAGTTTTCAACTTCTCAAATCTTTTGTCAGTAAATCATCCATAAATCTTTTGTATTAATCAGCTTAAACAAGTGGTAACAACTCACAGGTAAGGATGCATATATATGGTATGGGCCACAACCAGCAATTGTTGTCCAAGACCCTGAACTTGTAAGGGAGGCTTCACAAGATATTAACCTCTTTCACAAGCCTAATAGTTCTGAATTCAGCAGATTGCTGACTCCAGGACTTGTGAGCTATAACGGTGATAAATGGGCGAAACATAGAAAACTCATCAACCCGGCTTTCCGAATGGAGAAATTAAAGGTTCCTCTGTCTCTGTTTTTTGTTCTTTTTTTTCTTTTCTTTTTTGGTAACAAGCGATCGAGTAGCTAGGGATGTAATGACCCTTATCTCAGATTACAAAATGCAATGACACATCTTTCTCAATATGGTCTTTTGGTTTTGGTTTACAGCATATGCTTCCCTCTTTTTATCTGAGTACTATTGAGATGTTGGAGAAATGGGAGGAGATTCTTTCTCCCAAAGGGTGGTCTGAGCTTGATGTTTTGCCAAGCCTTTCAACTCTGTCTTCTGATGCGATATCACGCACTGCATTCGGCAGTAACTATGAAGAAGGTAGGAAGATATTTGAACTTCAAGAGGAACTGATGGAGCATTGCTTCAAGTCTTTGTGGTCATCATTCATCCCAGGAGGAAGGTAAATTTATTCTTGCAATCTTAGATTGATGAAAAATATTTTTTTGTAGGGATTTTCTTATAGATATTGTTTCAGGTTTTTGCCAACGAAAAGAAACCGAAGAATGAGGGAAATCGAGAAGGTTGTTAATGCTTCTATTAGGCAAATTATCAATACAAGAATGAATGCAGTAAGAGCTGGGAAGTCCTGTGGTAATGACTTGTTGGGAATATTACTGGATTCTAATGCCCAAGAAATTGACAAGCATGGAAGCAAGGACTTCGGTATAACTATTGAAGATGTCATTAAAGAATGCAAGCTGTTTTATTTTGCGGGACAAGAGACCACTTCATTGCTTCTTGTGTGGACAATGATCTTATTGAGTAGGCATGAGGAGTGGCAGACTCGTGCTAGAGAAGAGGTTAAGCAAATGTTCGGTAAAAACCAGCCAGATTTCGATGGACTAAATCGCCTGAAAGTTGTAAGTTCTTTCTAAAAGTCATACTGAAAAGGTTCCCTTAGCAGAATTGTGGGCTTATACTTATTGGTTTCAGGTGTTCTGCAAACTAAACTTAAAGAAGTCTTTAAGTAACATCTGCTTCTGTCATTCCTTAATTGTGGCTCGGACTCTTTACTTTCTACCTGCATGTATGGGTGGCTATTTAGGTCGTGTGTAGGTTCACAGGTCACTTTTATTGGTTGGGTTGGTGTTGTGTTCTCATGTTGTTTCAGAAATTGCTACCACTTTGTAAAAGGGGTGGCAATTCGTTATAAATTGGTTGACGGGTAATTTTTAACATGTCAAGCTTGGGTTGCATCAGAGATTGTGCTGCACATTATTTAAGTTTGGAAGGCTGAATACACGAAAACCTTCAACATGCATTTTCTGCCTTAAAAGTCCTATACATTCATTAGGTACAATAGGGATCTACAACAAAAAAAATTTGTTTTTTTTTTCAGCCCTCGTGTCCCCCAATGATCGAAACCATGACATCGGGGAAGAGAGAGGAGGAGGAGGGGGGGGGGGGGGGGGGGGGGGGGAGGGGGGGGGGGGGGGGGGGGGTGAGGGGGTTGTTAACACTACAATTAGCCACCACCCGAACCCTCCCCTAACGAAATTGTTCTTATGGAAAGATAAAGTTTAAATTGAACTAAGAGTGTTGCTTAGTGAAATGCTCAAGTCATGTTTGTTTTTTCTTTTTCGAGACAACTTATTAAATGGATGGTGAGAATGGGTCCTCTTATTCATTTTTGAAAAATCAGGTGAAAGAGGGGGACGTACAAATACTAAGAAATCTTTATTTCCTTTGTTGGTCTTTACAGGTAAATATGATATTACATGAGGTCTTAAGGCTATATCCTCCTTTGCCTGTCAATGGTCGAATAACAGCAGCAAAAGCTAAGCTAGGAGATAAAACTGTCCCTGCTGGAATGTTAGTCTTCTTTGAGACGCTATTAACTCTTTATGACCCTGAAATATGGGGCGATGATGCGAAGGAGTTCAAGCCAGATCGGTTTTCTGAAGGAGTGTCAAATTCAACAAAGGGCGGCCGACTTGGTTTCTTCCCATTTGGCATTGGACCTCGCATTTGCATCGGTCAGAATTTCGCTATCTTGGAAGCAAAATTGGCAGTGGCAATGATTCTGCAACGCTTCTCGTTTGAACTTTCGCCTTCCTATTCGCATGCTCCTCGCTCTCTCTTGACTCTTAAACCACAGTATGGTGCTCATTTGATTCTGTGGAAGTAGTTTGGCTACAGAACTTTCTAGTTCTCACTCCATCTCCATAGTGTCATGGGGTAAATATGGAAAGTATCCATTAATATGCGTGCATGAAAGCTCAGATTCAGAGCTTAGAAGCTCATATTCTTTTCTTTTCTTTTCTTTTTTTGCGTTGTCTAATAATATTACAAAAATTTCTATGTAATGCATTTATTTATGTGATGCAAATAGGGACAAGCGCGCATCCAGGAGTAGTTTTAAATATAAAAAAAAAATTTCCCTAATTTTTCAAAGTATCAGTGACAGCATCACTCTTAAAATACAAAAAAATGATACTCTGTTGTTTGAAAGTGTTGCAGGAGTGATACCAGTATCAATCCTCTCAACCATATTAATTCTGTCAGTCATACTCTTGTAGTTTGAATTATATATTTATTGTTTTGAAAAGTATCAATAATACTACCATTAAGTGTCAGTTTTTAAACAAAAACTATTTTTTACTTAATCTCTGAACAGTATGATTTGTATTGCTTATTATTATCAATTTTTCTTGATTTTACTTTTTATAATTAGGTTTAATAACTTCTGTGGTTCCTCAATGTATTGGTTTTAATTAGTCCCTCATGTTGAAAAAGTTTCTATTTAATCCCTAAAGTTGATATAAATGTTTTAAATGGTTCATTTTTTAAGAAATTGTTATTTGCAGGGATAAGATTACTAATGCAGACCATTTTAAAATTTTAAGTAATGAAAAGACTAAAATATTCATGTTACCATTGGAGAAATCTTAAATCTTCTCCTTCTTGCGACCATCGAAACTGAAAACGGAAGAAAACGAACTTAAAATGGACTAAAAACATACTTGAGTGTACTCTTTTTCTCTTATTATTATTTTTCTTTTACGAAGGTTTCCTCCTTCGCAGGAAATTGCAGAACTGAAGATTCTGCAATTTTTGATATTGCTGAACAAATCGAAAATTGTAGTACTGAGGTTTTGCAATTTTCGATTGCTCATAGTTTTCAATTCATTTTCTATCAGTGCATTTTTGTCTGTTTTCAATACGTTTTCAGTCCATTTTCAATTCGTTTTCGTCCGTTTTAAGTTTCGGTAGTCTCACGAATGAGAAGGAGAAGGTTTAAAATTTCTCTAATGGTAGTATAGACATTTTAGTCTTTTCAGTACTTAAAAATTTAAAATGATCCATACACTGAGTAATCTTATTCCTGCAAATAAGAGTTTTCTAAGAAAATGACCATTTTAAAACCTTTGTATCAACTTTAGGGACCAAATAGAAATTTTTGCAACATGAGAAAACAATTAAAACTAATGCATCAAGTTGAAGGATCACAAAAAAAAATTAAACCTTATAATTATTTATTAATATTGTTTTGTACTCGCAAGTTGATGCTTAGAAGAAAACAAAAACTGAAAAAAATAATCTGTTCACATGATCAATACAAGAGTTGACCTTAACATTCTACGAGGCAGCAATATATATATATTTTTTTTTTTGAAATGAAAGTTATATTAAGAGCACTGGAAATAGTCCAGTAACAATTGAGATACAAACTCCGGAACAGCGCTCCACTCACACACTAGATCAGAACAAGTAGCCCCAAACTTTGCAAGGTTATGCGCAATTGCATTCCTTGCCTGCTCCACCCAAAAAATCCCAGCACATTTCCATGATTGAAGACCCCCTGCTACTGGCCTTAACAGATCCATCACCCAATGAGGAACCACTTCCTCCCCCCTAACTGCTAGAACTATCAATGCTGCATCCACAATGAGGGAGCAGGACTCCCACCCCTTTTGCAGGATCAGATCCATAGCCGTCCTGGCTGCTAAGGCCTTCGCTTCCTCGGGTGAGGAAACCCCCACCAACCGTCTAGCCATTCCCCACAACTAGTTACCATCCACATCACAATAGTAGAAGCCGACAGCTGCCCTCCTTGTAGAAGGATGATAGGCCGCATCAAAATAGATCCGAGTCCCTGGCGGCGGCTGTTGTAGGAGGGCAAAATCCCGAAGTGCGTTTGAGAAGCGCTCTGGGCATACACTAGCCTCCCGGAAGTTTTGCAAGGCTGCCAAGGTTGACTGTACCACCCCTCCCGGGTCTTGACAGGGATCTCCATGTAGTGTTTTGTTCCTTTGGAGCCAAATCAGATCTAAAGCTGTTACTGTTAAAGCAACTATGTCCGACCTTCCATGCAACAACAAATCATGTAGCCACAGATGACCTCAATCCTGCGCATAATGAAAAATCGTGTCGGCACAACGCAGGCCCAGTATAACGCGCGAGCGAATGGGCATTCAAAGAAAACATGTCGTAGCGTATACGCATCCGCATAACAGAGATGGCAGATTGTAGGCCCTGCAAGAACGTGGCGCCGCCACAATGCATCCCTCGTGGGCAGAGTCGTTGTGCAGACCCGCGAACGAAGTGCTTCACCCTAGGCAAGACCTTCATATTCCACAATTTTTTTCAAAATCGAGTCCCTTATCCCCGAAGTATTTCCTTGCAAGCCGGCCTCTTGGGCAGTTGCTTCCACAATCCGGTGATACGCACTGGGAACCGTATGTTTCCCCTTCTTATTCGGATCTCATACCCACGCCCCCCCCCCCCCCCCCCCCCCCCCTCTCGGAGAGGAATCCCCAGTATGCCATCCGTAGCTGCAACAGAAAATAATGAACGAACTAGTGTCTCATTCCACTCCCGGGGCTCCTCCCTAATTAGTTCGGACACCCATTGTGGTGCCTCTCCAGATGATAGAGCATGGGTCGATAGCAACCCCTCCACAGGCACCCACGGATCATCCCAAATCCTGGTACCCACACCAGAACCAATACATCGGCAGGCCCCCAGTCGTAGCACCTCCACCCCTTGCAGCACACTACGCCATGTAAATGAAGGTCTGCACCCCAAGCCCGCCTGAAAAAGTGAGCATTCAGGGAAGTATTTTGCCTTGAAGACCCGACCCAGTAGAGATCGAGGCGCAGTGAAAAGCCCGCATTTGCCTGAAACCAGACCCCCCTCATGTTAGCCTTCGTCAGCACTGCCCCCCCCCCCCCCCCCCCCCACCAAAAATCCCCCACTAATGACTGTATATCTCTAAGTACCTTGTCCGGGAGCAGGAAACATGACATAACATACGTTGGAATTGCCTGCACCACTGATTTTATCAACAACTCCTTTCCTGCTTTGCTAAGAGACTTCTTCTTCCATCCATCCACTTAATGCGCCACCAGCTCCTTAATAGAGTCAAATACTGCATTCTTGCTACTCCCCACCACACACGGAAGCCCCAGGTACTTCTCATGCCGATCAACCTCCCCAACATGGAGTAGACCACAAATCTCCACCCCTCAAGGTCCCTGGAGTTCCAAGACTGAAATAGACACCAGACTTCTCATAACTGATCCTTTGACCCTACACCCGAGAATACGCATCAATGGCTTGCATAAAATAGACCGCCTCCTCCCTTGTTGCCTCCCCAAACATCAATGTATCATCCGCGAAGAATAGATGCGAGATCCTCAGAGCCCCCCTAGCGATAGCAATTCCGCTAATTTTCCCACTACACTGCAGATCATGAAACATGGTAGACAATAACTCGGAGCATAAGATGGACAGATACGGGGAAAGTGGGATCCCCTTGCCGGATTCCACATTCCGGGGTAGGTGCCCGAACGACTGACCATTCAGTAGGAAAGAGAAGTTTACCGTCTAGATACATCGCCTAATAAGCCACACCACTCCCTCTGGGAACCCCAATGCAAGGAGCAGAGGACATACAAATCCCCATTCCACTCTGTCAAACGCCTTACTCATATCCAGCTTTAGAGACATAAGCCTCCTCTCCCTTACTCCTTGCACGCGCATGTAATGGTGCGTTTCATGTGCGAACAGTATATTGTCCGAAATGTGCCGACCGAGAACAAAAGTCGACTGCGTCTCACTGATAACCGTCGGTAAAACCTTTTTAACCCTGTTAGCCACCACATTCGACACCAGCCGATACACTACGTTACACAGACTAATAGGCCGAAACTCTGTGATCCTCTTTGGAGCTTCCACCTTGGGGATATGCACTATGTGAGTAAAATTAACCCCTTGCAGAACCTGACCTGAATTGAGCAGCCTGAGCACAAAGGTCAGGACGCACGACCCTACAATGTGCCAAAATTTCTTGAAAAACACAGGACTCATACCATCAGGTCCCGATGA
>VMRK01000251.1:0-60620 GCA_016801395.1 Leptodermis oblonga
GATCCGTTGTTCCATTAGATACTTGAGACTCTGGTGGTCCGTCCGAATTGTGAACGGGCGCCCCAGGAGATACGGGCGCCATTTCCGGATGGCTTTAACAATGGCTAACATTTCATTTTCATATGTTGACCATTGTCTGGCGGTGCCCTTAAGAGATTCACTGTAGTAGGCAATCGGCCTATCCTGCTGGGAAGAACGGCGCCAATGCCGACATCGCTAGCATCGTTTTCCACTACGAAGGGTTGTGTGAAGTCTGGGAGGCAGAAAATGGGTGGGGAAGTGAGGGTTGTTTGGAGTGCACGAAAACTTTGTTCTGCCGCGGAGTCCCATTGGAACCCCTCATTTTTGAGCATCAAGGTCAAAGGGGCCGCAATAATACCAAAATGCTGGATAAATTTTCTGTATTAGCCTGCCAGCCCTAGGAAGCCACGGACGGCTCGCACCATTGTTGGGATTTTCCAGTCGAGGACGGCTTGAATATTAGCGGGATCGACTGCGACCCCCTTCTCGGAGATTACATGCCCCAAGTAATCCACCTGGGAAACCCCGAACCTGTATTTTTTTGCTTTGGCAAACAACTTGTGAGCCTGTAAAATATCAAAAGTTGTGCGGAGGTGTGCCAAGTGTTCGTCCCAAGAGCTGGAGTAAATTAAAATATCATCAAAGAAAACGAGAATGAACCTCCTCAGGTTGGGCCGAAACAGATCGTTCATCAAATTTTGAAAGGTCGCCGGGGCGTTTGTGAGTCCGAACGGCATAACCACGAACTCATAATGTCTATCGTGGGTGCGAAATGCCATCTTTGGAATGTCTTCCTCCCGGACTCGGATTTGATGGTACCCGGTCGTCAAGTCAATTTTGGAGAAGAACTTCATCCCATAGAACTCATCAAGAAGTTCATCAATAACTGGGATCGGGAATTTATCTTTGATGGTTAAGAGATTAAGGGCTATGTAGTCGACGCAGAAGCGCCAACTGCCATCGAGTTTTTTGACTAGGATGACGAGGGAGGAAAAAGGGCTATGGCTTGGTCTAATTAGTCCCGAGGCTAACATCTCCTGTACCATTTTTTCGATCTCAACTTTTTGGAAATAGGGGTAGCGGTAGGGCCGGACATTGACCGGGGTGGCATGGGGTTTTAGGAGGATACGGTGGTCATTTGTACATGAGGGATGGAGGCTGCCCGTATCTTTGAAGATGGAGGAAAATTTATGCAATAGAAGGGCTAGATCGTATGAGGGTGGAAAGGGATGGATAGGTGAATTTGGGCTAGAGTGAGAAGGCCCATTCATGGAGGCCTGTGGGTGTGGTGGTGGGGAATTTGTATGGATGTGTGGGCTGGGCTCGTGGGTGAGGGGGGATAATTGTATAAGGAAAGCTGTGCCATGAGCACAATAGAGGTCTTGGACCGTAAGGGCCTGAAGTGGGGCAGGCTGAATGCCATGAAAAGTGTGGACCAGCCCATTTGTCTTACAGGCCAAAGTGAGCTTATTGTAGTCAATCTCCACTGGCCCAAGAGTTTTAAGCCATTGAACCCCTAAGATAACTTGACATGCAGCAGCCGGCAAAACGAAGAAGTCAGTGGTAATGGCCACGTCTTGGACAAGGATGGTGAGGCTCCGACAGTGGCCCAAGCAGTCTACAGTCTCACCACTTGCGATGGTGACGCAGAGGCTTGAGTCACGGGTGATGGGAATGCTAACTTTTTGCACCACCGAATTAGCCACGAAGTTGTGGGTGCTCCCTCCGTCAACCAAAAGAGTGATCGGGAAGTGGAAGAGCTTTCCGCAGCCGGAGAGTACGGGGGTGGTTGGCGCCGGAGATTGCATGAGCTGAGACCTCGGGGGAACCCTCATCGGAATTGGTGACGTCCATGTCCGGGAGTTCGTCGGCTTCATGCTTATCGTCGGCTATCAACATAAAAAACTGAGGTTTAGTGCAGCGGTGGCCGGGCACGTACCGTTCGTCACAATAATAACAGAGGCCCTTTCGCCGGCGGTCTTGTTGCTCGTTGGGTTTCAGTGTGCGAAAAGTAGGCTTGGAGAGTGAGTCGGAGGAGGGAACGCCGGCGGGGGTGGATCCCAGCAGTCCAGCGACGGGAGGAGAGGCGGTTGAAGGAGGGAAGGATCGGTTGGAGGACGAGAAGTGGTTGGTTTGGTGGTAGCGGCCCTCTGGAGCTTGACTTTTTGTTCGACAAGGCGGGCGACTCCAATCGCACGGGTCAACGTTCTTGGTTGGGCGAGTTTAACTTCCAACCGCACGTCGTCCCGCAAGCCTGCGATAAAGGTGCTGATCAGGTATGCTTCGGGGACATCGTGGACTTGGTTGGAGAGTTTCTCAAACTCTTCTTGATAGATTACAACCGTGGAGGTCTGTTTGAGTCTGGCAAGTGATTCAGAGGGGTTTTCAAACTCTGTTAGACCGAACCTCTCCAAGAGTGCTTTCGACCACTCCGTCCAGGTTTAGGGGCCTCTAAGCTTCGTGACCCAGACGTGCCACTGCAAGGCTACACCCTCAAGATGTAGGACGGCGACTGCGACCTGTTCATCGGCGGGGGTTTTGCAATAAGAAAAGTACTGCAAGGACGGTAAATCCATCGGGTGAGGTCTTCCCCAGAGAATTTGGGAAATGGTAGCTTGGCATCAGTGTGTGGTTTGTGGGTGGTGACGATGGCGGAAGAGGCGGCAAAGGGTTTTTCTGGTGGGTTTACTGGGTTGTTTTGGCTCACACGGATGTGTTGGAGTTCCGTCATAATGGTTTGGAGGGTTGCATGAACTTGGTCGAAACTCGCATCATGTCGAGCGAGGACGTCGGTGACATAGTCTTTGAACTCGGCATTGGTTTTATTACGGGTATCCATGATCCAGGCTTTTGGGGGCTCTGATACCACTTGATGGGTGGCTGATCACCCAAAAGAATTTGGGCGAAGAACAGGGATGAAGAGAAGTGGAGGAAGGAAGAGAATTACTTGATATATTATCTGATGCCAAACTAAAGCTACTAGAGGGCTCTATTTATAGAGCCAGCCCGTACATGTGTGCAGTAAAAAAAAGAAGAGAAAACTACTCAACTGACTACGAATTAAAAGGGAAGAAACTAATGAAGGAATTGCGGCCAGCTCTTTAACGGAGATGACCGAGTCCGGGGGGGGGGGGGGGGGGTGGGTAGTTCACGTAACAGCCATTTTGCAATTGCTAGAAATCACAACATATAGTTGCAGCCAATATTCATATACTCCTTCTGTCCCACTTAAAGAGTCTACAGGGAGTATTAATGTTGTTTATGGAGTCCTCCACTGAGTGTACTCGTTAATGAATTCAAAAGTATTTGATATTTGATTCTATTTTTATTTCCTAAACATATCAAAGATCTTGCATCTTTCACTGAAATCCTGGAATAGGATTTTGTCTTTTTTCTTCTTCTTTTTATCTATTGGATTTAGAACTTTATTGGAGAGCCAAATGTTTCGAGTACCCATTACTATTAGCAATACAGAGATAACCAAACAATGTATGCGTGGATTGCATTTCAGAAATTTTTTTATTAATATTAAATAATTGGCCAATGAATGTATGTCACATGAGTTGATATCAAAAAGTTGTTATGATTTATTGTTGAATATATCATTACTCATATATATATATATATATATATAAATATATATATATATATGGTGTTCAAACTGGCCCACGATTCGGGTGGGATTAGTCCCCCAAACCATCAACCCAAAATTTCAGTTCGATTTAGGGGTGGGGATTCAGAGTATTTTTAGCATCCAGCGCGGATCTCCTTCTCTTTCCTCTTCAACGTTTTCTTATATCATGATGGAGGCATCTCTATCTTTTTTGCAATTTTTAATTTATTTAACGAACAAACTAGACCAATAAAATTGCAAATTTTTGCTCTCTTCTTTTCTTTTCGCAAAGGCTTTGAAACGGCAACTCCCATTCAAAGTGTTGAAAAAGAAGGTACATCCTATTTCCAATCCAGATTTTATATAATTGAGCAACGCATAAAGTAATATATAATCATCCATATATGTACTTAAATTATTTCAACTATCCATGGATTAATTAACTTGAACCCAGCGTTCATTCGGGTGTTAAGAGAATGACCCATTTTGTTGTCCCAGCAATAATTAATTATAAACCATGTAGCTTCTTTGACCACATAGCCATAGCCATTGACCTTAATTTTATTGTTATTTTTATTTGTTGGATATTTATTTAACCACTTTAATGAATTAATTAAGTAATTATATTTGTCGTAAGATTTGTCATTTTCTTTGTTTCTTATTTGGTGTTACTCTACTATGTAAAAGTTTAACTTTTTGTCATCATATTTTAAAAATTATATGTGTAATCACTATACTTTTATTTTTACAATTTTCTAGTCACTCTGTCAAAATTTTTCGTTAAATGCTTAACTGACCTTATTTCTAAGGGCAGTTTCGTCTTCACACTCAAACTGAGAATTTGGAATTTTAAATGAATGTGACATCATCCTCGTCATTTTCTCTTCTTGTTTGCTTCTCCCTCTCACTTCATCCTCCTCCTCATCCTTATCCTTTTCTCATCTTGTCTGCTTCTCCCTCTCACTTCATCCTCCTCCTCATCCTTATCCTCCCTCTCACTTCTTCCTTATCGTCATCGTCATCGTCATCGTCATCGTCATCATCATCCTTCATTCTATTCAAAATTAATCCCATGATCTCCTCCTCGATCTTCCCATTTTGTCTCCTAATTTTTCCCAATCGGCGTCATTCAAATGCCCTAGGGAGACGTTTGTTCCTTCTTCTGGGATCTTAGGATTGAGACTGAGATGTTGGAATTTGGGTATTTGTTTTCACCGATAGTAAGTTAAAACCGAGAACAACAGAGGGACCTAGGGAGTAAATATTTATTAGCTGACTGACGTCATTTTTGTCACTGGACAGAATTTTGTGGATAGAGAATCCTCTCCCTTATTGACGTTAATTTGTTGAGAGTTTAAACCCAACACATTATTCTCCTTTGAATATTTTTTATGCTAATCTTTAAATAATTGTGTGTCTTCACACGCGAGGAAATTACATTTTGGTACTAAAAGTTCAGACTGTTTGTAACTGTGGTATTAAAAGTTTACTTCGTTTTTAACTTGAGCTTTATGTTTTTACTTTGTTATATTTTTAATACAAATACCGGTTATTTCAAGTTTCATGTAGTCAAATCGAAATAAACGGTAATTTTTTTGGGATATTTCACAAATTCTACGACACCATTTACTAGCATCTAAATTACATTCAATTAACGTTATAGAGATTATTAACCCGGCCGGTACCAATTGTAGAATAATCCGCTGCAAATCGGAAGGCTCAATTAGTCGATGAACACCCCTTCGTATTTTTGTAGCGATTAAGATAAGAGGAAGAGCTACACGTTGTCCCATTCTCTTCTTAAATCGCATCAAACCCTAATTTAATCGACCGAGGGAGAGAAAAATAAGAAAAATTGTTCTTTATTTTTAGTCGACTAAGGGAGAAAGAAGACCGCGAAATTTTTTGGAAAATAATATTACAAAATTATCTTTCCAGGCCCCCATAAACTATAGAATTTATAAAATACCCCCAAATTATCATTGACTTTGATTTAACTATGCAAAGTCTTAAATAGCCAATATTAGTACTATAAATGTAACAAAGTATAAACATAAAACAAGTTTGGAACTGAGTAAACTCTTAGTACCTAATGTGACGTAAAAAGGCCCGGATCTTGATACTTTGGGTGGCTGATGAAGATCTTGAAGGCTTAGCTCGGATTGACGATCGGGGAGCCCGGACTGTTCAAGCTATAGCTTGGACAGGCAACTTTCTTGATGGATCTGGGAATGACAACAATGAACAAGAAACAAGCAGGGCTATCCCCTCTGTTCCACTCCGACGCTCAAGTTAGTAGAGTATATGGGTAAACTGTATTGATTGAGTGCTCAAGCTCCTAAGATATTGCATAAAAAAGACGTACCTAATTTAGTCTAGAATGAAGTTTATATAGCCGCACCTTGCTGTCTTGATTACCCATTTTCGTGTCACTGCCATAAAGGCTATCTTTATGTTCCTCCTCCTTCATGATGACTTTAATGCCTTCCTAGTCTCTTGCTTGTATTATGGCCCGATCTTGAATGCCCACCTTGTTTGCCTCCATCTTAATAATGACTTGAATGTCTTTGTAACTCCTTTGATGTTTATGGCTCGGATAAGGTTCCTTCACCATTATGGCTCCATTGTGTTTATTGCCGTGAGTAACTCCTGCATGAAATCAGTCCCGGATTCTCTCCTATTAATGTCGCCTAGCTATCCTGTCATTGTTACTGTTATTCCGACCTAAACTTTCCCCGAGCTGGGTTACCTCAGTTGTTTTACCGACCTAAGCAATTTCTCTAGCTCGGTTTGACTAAGATACTTGCCGACCTAAGCTTGTTTTTGGGCTTTTTATGCTTAAGCTCTCTTTGTCTTTATTGGGTTAGGCCCAAAGGCTTTTAGCTATTTTTATGCACACCAGTACTAAAGTTGCAAACAGTCCAAATTTTTAGGACCAAAAATGTCATTCTTCCCTTCACACACACATATACATATAATTTAAAAATCAGTGGTAGACCTACTATTTGATGAAAATAAAGGTCCACACTCCATAGCCATTTGGGGTGTTATCATTGTACTTTCACACAACAAAACCTTGGACTTTGCTTAAATTTAGGTGTGGATTTTACTTGGAACCAAGATATATTATTGTCTGACCATGTGTTACGAGCCAAGTCTATCACACTTTCTACTCATGCCTACAAGGTCCTAAACAAGCAGGTTGCGGCCCGTGCTGCTCAACATCGAAGCTATGAATCAACAGAGTATTGCAGCGTACAAATTCGTACCATGCGTCGCACGTTGCTTCACATCAGCCATTGCATCGCCCGTCGCACCTGCTTCACACGATTATGATATAGGGTTTCGGCCCTCTTTTGTAAATATTAGTTATCCTTATTTTGATATCTAAGTAATTGTACGACTTTTGTAAAGTTGAGGCAAAGATCCGTGATCTTTCCAAAGATGCGTGTTCTTTCTGTAAGATGCACGATCTTTCCAACTATTACTGCTGTAGTTTTGCTTGTAAATAACTTTAGTAATGTTTATAATATTTAGGAAGGTTGGGGGACACTAGTTTTCAAGAAGATGAGTGATCTCTCACAAGATCAACTATTTCACACAATTTGATCCCCCACCTATAGACTTTTGGCTTTTCTAGTATTAATCTATTGGTGGACTAGAGAAAACTAAGACGGGCAGGGTTGTCCACCCCCTTTGAACTCTTGGATACCTATTGTAATCAATATCAAATCCGGACTAGATCTGCAGATCGGACCGGTTAGACCATGAGCCAACTACCACGTCGGTTCTGTTTGATGCCAAAAATCGGCTTTCTAGCAACCCCAGTCAAAACCGGGATTGACTCAGGACTCAGTGTGACTCGGACAAACTGAGTTTTGTATATTATGAACTTTTTTGTATTATTTTTTAGTCTTTAAGAATGTAAGAATGTGGTTTGAACCCTTGACATCATATTAAGAAGCCTTTACCTTCTATGAACGACCAACTTTACCAAAGTTAATTTTGTTAAATGTATATTCCTTATCAAATATATTCTATTAACATAATTATTAAACCTCAAAAGTGAACGATGAAAAGTTCATTTACTTATTACAATTTAAATTTCTTAAAATTTAAAGTTTAAATCTAAATTGAAAAAGAAATACAAAAACTAAAAATTATAAATACTAAAACAAATTACTTAGTATAAAATAATATTTTGCACCACATTTTTAGGTCTGGATTTTTGAGAATAATATGACTTGGATATATAGATTTTATATATACATAATTACAATTATATATGATATAATATAATGATGACATCATCCAATTTTTTTATTCTGTTTGATCATGTGACCTGTCGACCCTTTAGCCTAACAGGTTCATGCTCTGGTCTGGTTTTGGAAACATTGATTGTATTCGCATTCTGCTAATGAAAACAACCTTTAGCTTATATATTGCCTTTCCTTATTTTCATTTGCTTTGAACGTGCTTTTACTAGACCCCTTCAACAACCTCATTCTTCTCATCCCTCTAAATTATGGCATTGCGTTGCTGAGTGCGACAAGCGGGTATGACTTGGCAAAAAACTTGCTCAGCTTTGTCTTGTATGGGAAATTGGCAGAAGTTTTGCTACCGAGCATTGTTTGCCACACGGCGCGCTCCTTTTGGTGATTCAAAGGAGTGTCCCGTGACACTGTGTGAATATCGATATGCAAATTTCAACAGTTAAACTCAATTATTAAGTGTGTATATTTTTCAATTATTGTTTTAAGATAGTCAAGATATTTCAACAGCTAGTTAAACTAGGCACTAAAGATTAAACTCGATATTTCAACAGCTGAACTCGATATGTATTAACATAAACACGATACTTCATAGGATAAACTCAATATTTGAATACTTTAAAACGGTACATTTGTTATGAAAATACTTGATAGCTGTTGTTTCAACATACACGCAATACTTTCTATGTTAAACTTAATATTTCTATGTTTATTTTGAAAACACATAATACTTGTTGTTTTAACATTACCGCCATATTTCAAAAGTTAATCTCGATATGTACACCGTAGGATTATCAAATGCGTGGAATACAAGTATTTGCGTTCAATTATTGTTTTAAGATAGTCAAGATATTTCAATAGCTAGTTAAACTAGGCACTTAAGGTTAAACTCGATATTTCAACAACTAAACTCGATATATATTAACATAAACACGATACTTCATAGGATAAACTCAATATTTCAACACTTAAAAATGGTACATTTGTTATGAAAATACTTGATAGCTTTTGTTTCAACATACACACAATACTTTCTATTTTAAACTTAATATTTCTATGTTTATTTTGAAAACATATAATATTTGTTGTTTTAACATTACCGCCATATTTCAAAAGTTAAACTCGATACGTACACCGTAGGATTATCAAATGCGTGGAATATAAGTATTTGCGTTCAATAAAAACTGTCACATGAATAGGAATGGTGTAAGAAATTACTTAATTAAAAAATCGCAAAAAATTTTTGAGGTAGAAATTAACCATGGATGGGACCTCGAATTTAAGCTTTTTTTTTTTTTTTTTTGAAGAAATACCTTATTATCATTAAATTTCAAAGTTATGTACAATAAGCGACTCTCTAAGAGTCTTGGTAGCCAACAAATGTGCATCATGCACTATTGACCTATTAACTTTTAAGATTCTCAAACCTGAAAAAAAATTAACATATTTTCTAATATCCATTAATTTTTAAGATTCTCAAGCATGGATTAAACGATGTTATGGTGATTTTTTTTTTCTGTGTCCGTAGACGCATTTCGATTGCTGGGGATGGGCCCCACTTACTAACCAAGAAAGGTTTTTTTTTTTCTTTTTATGTTCAAAACCTAGAAAGGTTGTTAATTAATTTAATTAATCAACCTTGAGTCATCGCAATTAGTAGTTAGGTAGCCCTTCATGATCCAGGATGGATCGATGATCATCATCTGCAAAATTGCACCTTAATTGAAAATTAAAGATAGCATTTAATTGGTATAAGAAAACCCAGAAATTAACTTGTATCTAACGAAAAAGAAAAAAAAAAAAATCGTATATAACGCGTGTAACGATCTAAAGGTAGTAGACCCCATGTATTGAGTTTCACTCCTGAAGTATCATGTGTATATAATGTGTCGAATTTAAATGTTAAACATGTATTTTTTTTATGTTGTGAAATAAGGTTGAGTTTATTCTCAATATCACATGCGTGTTAAATAAGAAACGTGTACATTAAATTTATTTGCTAAATTATCGCTAATTGTTTTTAAGTGCTGAGATATCAAGTTTAGCCTCTTAAGTATAATAGTTATGCTAGAGTAACAAATATGGCTTGTATGTATTGAAAGAAAACACATGTATCGAATCTAATAATTGAAATCACTACTAGAAATCGGGGCCTTTTACGACGAATTTTCTGGACGTAAAAAGTCATATTTTCGTCGTAAAAAGTGTTTTACGTCGTGATCCCGCCTCCACGTATGTCGTTGTCAGAGGCTCCGACGTAAGAAATCTTACGTCGAGATTGAACGGGACGGTGTAAATGGAAATTATACAACGAGTGCCTTTTCTGGACGTAAAAGTTCATTTTTTGGTCGTAATTACTTATCCATCTAAGTTGTATAAAACTTATTTACAACTTCAAACTCGTCGTAAAACTGCGAAAACTCGTCGTAAAAAAATGGTATTTCTATAAATTAAATTTATTAATAATTTTTTAAAAATAATTGCTTAAGAATAGAATATTATTCTCGTCAAACTTAAACCCAACTAAAATAAATGCAAGGTTCCGATAACCTAAACCATTTCGATAAAGTATCAATATAGAAATGAACAATTCCTAAATAAAAATGTTTTGAACTAATCCACATTAAAATACTCTATTAATATATCTTAAACAGTCATCAAAAGTTATCAGCCTAGCACTTGCAATGTGTTTTCTTTCAAAACTAATCATCGTAACAATTAGAAGGTATTTTCTTTCAAAAATAATCAACAAGTAGCTTTTGCATCTTTTCCATCTATTTCTACTCCCGGAAAATAGCTTTGCAACCTTGCATCTCTTTATATTCCCTCAAAATTGCTTGCACCCAAAAAAGCCATCAAAGAGCCTGGAAATAGGGGATTGAAAAAATTAAAAAAAAGAAAGAAAAGTAAGGTGAAAATTGCATCAACTGAAATTAATCATAACAATTTTAAGAATCATATATATAATTATATATATATAGCTATATTTATATTATCAGAGTAAGCCGAACAGTGGAGAATACATGTATCCTCGGAGTTTTCTAACTTCTTCAGATGACTCATTCAGTAAATGATCCACATAAAGACATATTCCAGCACCACTACAATGGTCAAATAATCATGTTCTCGTCATTGAATAAACAAGGATTCGGATTCACACGTGATTTTTCAAAACCAAGCTCACCTCAATGGACCTAAAGGAAGCCACAAAACTTCCCATCTGAACTTTGACAATCTGTAAAAGGAAACAAAGTGGAGAAAGCTGTGAGTAGGTGCTATATCTTTGTGATGGGTCAGATCAGATTTACTGAAGGCAGAGTTTTTTCCACAAGTTATTTTCCTGGAGCTGTTTGTGTGTTTTGACATGAGTTGTATCTCCTGAAATTCTCCTCATATCGTTCTGATAACATCATAATGTTAAAATGTCAGAAGATCTTTCAGTGAACCATGGGCTTGATACATTGCATATAATTCATAAATCAGATTTTCTACTGTTATTGATGAAGTTTTCTGCCCATAAGCAATTTGAGTAGACAAATCAAAAGAAAGGTTTGACATGCATATCACATAGTTAAAAATAACCAACCTCAGCATATAATGCAACCGGAAGAACATCAATAACAAACCAGGACCACAAGAGTACCAGAGCCATCTCCTATGATGTTTCGAGTTATCTAGTAAGCCCTTAATGGCAACCAAGCACGCCAAAACAGCTACCCAATCTGTCACGGGTTTAAGTCCCACAATGTCATTAAAAAAAAGCACCAACATTTATCAGAGATTTAAAAAAATCCCAACAGTATGAACAGATTAACTGCATCAAAAATTTCAAATCAGGTTATCTGCCATTGTTTAAAATCATCTCAGGATTAGGAACAAATCCATGCTTTTTTTTGTTATCATTGATGCTTGAGATTGGTTATCTTACAACTAGTTAGACATCGGCTGACAAGCAACAAGAAGCAAAATGGAGGGAAGACAACCAACCTGCAGTTATGGTGCTCCATGAGTCAACCTCATACATAAAGTACGCATGATAATGCTGTTCATCAACTAGAAAGTAACACATATCAACGTCAAAGTCCTCCTTCGAAGCGTACAATCTTAATGAAGATATAAGTACTATCAAATTCCCACCTCAGTGGATGTGAACAAAATCCATAAACAAAGTGGGAAAAGGGCAAATCCTGTTAAACTTCATTCCATTACTAATTGACTTATAAGACAAACACAGCTCTCCAAGAATTCTAGTTCAAGAGATTGCTGAGATTATTTGAAAGTTTAGCTCTTGTCTTCAAGACATCATTTCGATATGATTTCAGACATTAACATGAAAAAATTACAGCCCAAATCATCATAAAGATAGAAAAAAAAGAAAAAAAAAATTCCAGAGATGGAATACCAGTTCCCATGGAAAATAAGCCTGCCAATAAATTGAGTAGAGAAGAAACGCCACGTATCCAAACAGCAGTCCAGCAAACACGCTCTAACATTATGCCAAAAAAACAACAATAATATAAAAAACCATCACAAATCTGTATATGTATGCAATGATTATTTCATAGAATAGGCAGATTGGAAGAAGGTTTCAAACAAAAAAAATTTACATCAGAGAAATACCCTCCAAAAAAGAGACTATTGAGCTTGACTACTCTCCAATGATTGAATGAACTCCTCTAAGTACAAAAAAAATTACATTAGAGAAATACCCTCCAAAAAAGAGACTGTTGAGCTTAACTACTCTTCTATATATAATAACTACTTAGTGATATCCTATTCTCTAAGTACATTTGGAACTCAAAGTTTAGGGAAAACTATGTAAATTATATACAAAGCATTTTCTTGTCTTAGCCACCAGAAAATAACAGACAATAACGAAACGAATAATTGCACTTAGAAATGCATGAATACATTTTAAACTTATGCACCTGTAAGAGAAAAGTAAAGAAATCAATTCCTTTGGATTTTTCTTTGTTCATTTTCATTTTGAAAACCATCATTCAAATGAGAATTTAATAAGGTGATGGCATAATACTCAACAAACACATCAAAAGTTCACTAACCTCAAAGCGTTTTGAATCTAGAGCTCCAACAGGTTTTGAAAGATCTCTAAAAGTTGTTGACTTATTGAAATCAAGATTCTCCGATGAATAATCAGCTAATATCCAGGGAATACAGGATATTTAGTCAAATTGTTATAAGATCTTCCAGAAAGAGTATTCAGAATCATCAAGTACTCAAAATTTGTGATATCTCTTCTCCTCCACCTCTCTCTAGCAGTTTCAGCCATTTCCACATCTACACGCCCATCAACAAAGGAAATAGCTATGGTCTTGTCCTTGTATCCTTTTGGGAATATGGATTCATTCCTGGTTGCTACGATTAGATTTCCAACATCTTTTGCATCTTTTTGTGAGGAGAAGTTTACAAATATTGGAGCAACAGAGTCATTGAAGAAAATCTTAATTGTAGTGTATCTGAGCAAATATTGAGTCCAAGCCTTTATCTGGATTCAGAAGCAGATGTCAAAATCACATAGTTTATATCATAGGCCACAAAAAGTATATTTCAAAATCAAACAATACAATATTTTAAAGCTTGGACACCTTTGAAATTTTCTATCTTCTATGGCGTTTAATGTTTTTTTGTTGCTTTTGTAGAACATTGTCCTGAATAAAATCTATGACGCTTCCTCTTTCAGAAATCAAATCCGAACTGAGGGGAACTTTGTAGAGCTTCTTTTTTTCATCTTCCCCTAACTGATCTAGCTTTCTATGATCTATATTACCCAAAGAGTCAAAAATCTTAAAAACAGATGACCCACCTGTACCTTCCACTAAAACTCTCCAAAAAAATGAAGTTCTTTATAACAGTAAATCGGCCAACAAATTTTCTCTTTGGTGTTACAAGAACACAGGGAACAGACACAAGGACCTGAAGATTAATCCAAAGGTGAGAAATGTGAATTCGCTGTTAATAGCACACAAAATGTTATTTGTCATACCTCACTATTTTCTGATTCTGAAGAGCTATAATCCCTTCTGTCCTGCACAATGTCCTTCTGCTCACCACTTTCTTTTACTGCCTCAGGGTACTGAATGTCCAACAAATCTTCAGAGATCAAATTCTGCTGGCTTGATTCAGCATCAGTTTCAGTTATTTCCTGATGTCCTTCATCTGTAATCTTGTGAATCCCTTTCAGTAAGAAATCCTTCATTTGCTCAGGAATATGTGCACCAGTTTTGCCATTGCTAATAGTAGAAAGAGCTTCACTGCCTGGTAGAGTGTTAGGGGATTGACACAGTCTTCCATCAAAGTGATAGTTACGTCTCAACTTCTGCCTTCGACGCCAATGCATCCTCTGTTTTGTCAAGTTTCCAGTGGGTTATGGTTATCTTAGAAAATGGACTAGCAGACCATGGACCCCTCTCATCAATTAGAGACCAGAATGTATGTATCCATTTCTCCTATTAAAGAAAATATTTGAACAACTAAGTAAAATCAAAATCATAAAAATGAGCAAAAATTTAAAAGCCGAAAACTGAATATTAAGTTTGTTGGCTAACAGCAATGCTTTGCTGCTCCTCCTCATATGCAAGCTAGAAAGAAACTCTTCTTCTATCATCTGAAGCAATAATGGAGTTTAGATTGGCATGTAGTTCATCTTCAATAGCTCTCTTCTGATAAGAATCTGATGCCAACAGTTCATCCATTCAAGAGCGCAGATCATCTAGTTGCCTTGTTTGATATGCCGTAGAACCTTTTATATATTTTATTTCATCAGCAACCTAAACAGTTCAGCCCACAAATTTCCAGATAAGAATAGCAAGAATTGGAAAAAATGTAATGCAATTACGTAAAAGTAGTTTTTAATTTGTAGCTGAAAACAAATATTGGCTCATCATACAACATTCTCTCATATAATCTTTAGCTCTCAAGTCTCAAATGAATGTTTATTGGACTGTTAATGTTATCATCATCTGGTTCTTTTTGGATGATGAGAAGCTTTACAAATAAAGAATGAGATTTAAACTCAAGTCAACCATTTAGACAGCTTCTTAACAAGTTAACTTCTATTTTTCTCATGATATAGATTCAAAATTACCAACCAAAGAAAAAAAAATCCATATATAACAGGACTTATATCCAATGAAATACAACTTAACTTGGGCATGAGTAAAAAGAAAAAAATAGTAGTATTCAACAATTGTCAGAAAGAAAATTCTGTATCACAATCACAACAGGAATAATAATATTAAATTTTCTACCTATATTAATAACATTTTCTCAACAAAATCCAAAAGTTTCTCCTTGTTCCATTCAATCCTTTTTTTTCCCCACAAATTTAAGTACTCAAATACCAAAAATCTGTCATTCATTGTATGCAACTTGTAGAGAAACTCTTACATAACAAATCACGCATCCTTGAGAAAAATTACTCACACAACAGTATCATTCTCAAATACTCCCAACAAATCATTTCATCACAATGTTAGGTAGCCAGCACCTCAAAACCTACTTTTTCACTATATACCTTTCGAAAAAGAAAAGGACAAACTGCTCAATTGGATCCCTTTTAGAAGAGAAAATACAGTATATGGGAATGAAAATATGGATTAGTATGTCAACAGCTATTTGAAGTTAAGGAATCTACCATTAGTGTAACCACTTAACTTGACACAGAACCAACTCACGGTATAAAAATTGCACATTCACAAGGATAAGGCAAAATATGATACATACAGCAGTAATAACTCGATCTTTTTGAATCAAATTGTGAATGGCACTTGGCTTTTTCAGATAGCTACCCAAATCTGAAGAATCATCTTTGCTCATACTGGAGGCCAGTACCAACTTACTGCAATTAACTGTTTCTCGAATCAAGTGAGTAATTACATGGATTCGTGCACCATCATCAGATTTTCATATTGGGACTTAACAAGCAGCAAGGACCTATGTACAAAAACCAAAACAATGTCATTAATTCTACAAAATGAGTTACAAGAAAGCACATACATTTCATTAGTCAGCCATTGTCATAGGTAAAACTAAATTTATGCAACCAAGAATCATATTAACATTTAGAATTAATCTTTTTAACCTACACATCAATTTTCACAGGATTCACATATAATTCAAAATTGTTCATCAAATCAATCAAAAGTATGAAGTTTTAGTTTCCACATTGAATTCCAATCCTGATCACAGAATCCCCCAAACACGCGAATATGCCTGAGCTCCACTCAAGCTCCATAACTACTATCCTCCCATTAATACAAATTAGAGTGCAGTGCGACAAAAGAAAAAGCCAAATCAAGTATAAATCATTGAGTATTCAATCACATTCTTCCTTAAACAAATACAAACATAGTTAAATGCGAGAAACAATCCAATGACACGCATCTCAGACGACAAGCAGAAAGTACTCAGATCTAACAGCTCAAAATCAAATTCAGCCCCAATTAGAGCACCATTTCGACAAGCATAACAAAAATCTGCTTAAATTCAAAAGCAATAAACCCAGAATTCAATTGATTAAGACAGTCCGAGACCAGATCAGCCCATTCCGACAAGCTAAGAACTCACAATTCATCCAAAAATGACATTGGTGCGTTCAATGCAATACCTGCTGATAGAGGGTGTAGCGGATTAAAGCGACGTCATTAGGGAACTTGGAGGTGATAGAAGAAGTGAAAGATCCACCGTCTAACCCGACATAGGCTGAAGCGGTATAGAATCTCTCTTGATATGCAAGGCCAGAAGTTTCCCTCGCCATCGCCATTATTCTTGAATCACATCTCCTCTTCGAACCCTTTTCTGATGGAAATGTGTCGGCAATTCAGAAATTGTTCTTCCTTGTGACAATGGAGTGTTTGTGGAATTTGCCAATCTTGGATCGAACCTTCGAGAGCTAAATTTGTTCGGAGCTTGTACAACAGTGAAAGGAGAGATGAAAAATCTAGCTTTTTTGCGGTTTAAAACCCTAACCTAATTTAGGGCGGGCAGAAGCGAAGAGGAAGGGGGGCGGGTGGAAGAGAGAGGCGTTAGAGGATTTTGTGGAAGAGAAGAGAAATGCACGCACACACTCACAGAGTGGCTAAAAATAGTAAATAAATTAAATTAAAAAAAAGGAGAAATGAATTGATTTTGGATAAAGCCACCTATTTACAAAATAGTGGTGGCTTTATCCGTTAGACAAAGCCACCGAGATCCTACATAAAAAGACACACCGGTTAGCGGTAATTGGTGGCTTAATTAATGCTTTTTTTTCGCTTTTATTACAAAATTGTCACCACTTTTGTATAAAGCTACCTATTTGCCTTATACCGGTGGCTATAAGGCGGTGGATTTGTCGGCTTCGATGAGACGCAGTTTTGACATGTAGGAATACGAATTTTTATAGTAGCAGAGAGTGAGTTAAGGGAAGGAAGAGAGAGAGAGAGAGAGAGGGGGGGGGGGGGGGGGGGGGGGGAGAGAGGGGTCGCCGTGCGTAAATGAAAAAAAAATCACACTAAAATTTTTTTTAATAGAAAAAATATTAACATTAGTAGGCATTTTATTTCCCAATTCATTTTTACGTCCAGATTAGAGCCTTTACGATGTGGTTAGGGTTTTGTCGTAATTAAAAAGAAAATTTTACGTCCAGATTAGAGCATTTACGATGTGATTAGGGTTTAGCCGTAATTAAAAAGGAAATTTTACGTCCAGATTAGTGATCCCATCGTCATTCATTATTATTTACGACGAGTTTCGCGTGTCGTCGTAAAAGGTTGGACGTAAAAGATCCCTATTTCTAGTAGTGAATATCGAGAAAGGGGTTTGAGTGTGCGCAATGTTCACAAACCAAACCCCCCTACTTCCGCCCCTGAAAAATATATATATATATATATATATTTTTTCATTTTCATTTTGGTTTTAAAAATGTAAAAGATGTCAACTTCATTTTTTCCCCCTATTTAAAGCTGCTACATTGCTTATCGCTAAGAGAGCATAGCTTAATCATTTGGCAATGGCAAATATGAGAGCATTGCTGCCGGTTGTTGCACTGATATTGGGGCTCTTAGCAATTTGCAGCCTGCAATTGACCTCAGCAACGCGTACACTAGAGGCTACTGAGGTCAGCGCCGGCGGGAAGTCCTCATTCGCTTCAACTGCTTCTTTTCAGGACCCAACGTCAGAAATCCAACCGGCGAAGCTCTGTCCTGACAAGTGTTGGCCGTTTTGCAATTGCTAGAAACCACGACGTATAGTTGCAGCCAATATTCATATATTCTCTTCGTCCCACTTAAAGAGTCCACAGGGAGTATTAATGTTGTATATGGAGTCCTCCACTCAGTATACTCGTTAATGAATTCAATAGTATTTGATATTTGATTCTGTTTTTATTTCCTAAACATATCAAAGATCTTGCATCTTTCATTGAAATCCTGGAATAGGATTTTGTCTTTTTTCTTTTTCTCGATTGGATTTAGAATTTTATTGGAGAGCCAAATGTTTCGAGTATCCATTACTATTAGCAATACAAAGATAACCAAATAAGGTATGTGTGCATTGCATTTCAGAAGAATATATATATATATATATGGTGTTCAAATTGACCCACGGTTCGGGGTGGGGTTAGTTCTCCCAAAGCAACCGACCCAAAATTTCAGTTCGATTTAGGGGTGGGGATTCAGAGTATATGGTGTTCAAATTGGCCCCCGGTTTGGGGTGGGGTTAGTTTTCCCAAAGCAACCGACCCAAAAGCGCGGATCTCCTTCTCTTTTCATCTTCAACGTTTTCTTATATCGTGATGGAGGCATCTCTATCTTTTTTGCAATTTTTAATTTATTTAATGAACGAACTAGACCAATAAAATTGCAAATTTTTGCTCTCTTCTTTTCTTTTCGCGAAGGCTTTGAAACGGCAACTTCCAATCCAAGTGTTGAAAAAGAAGATACATCCCATATCCAATCCAGATTTTATATAATTGAGCAACGCATAAAGTAATATATAATCATCCATATATGTACTTAAAATATTTCAACTATCCATGGATTAATTAGCTTGAACCCAGCGTTCATTCGGGTGCTAAGAGAAATTTTGTTGTCCCAGCAATAATTAATTATAAACCATGTAGCTTCTTTGACCACATAGCCATAGCCATTGACCTTAATTTTATTGTTATTTTTATTTGTTGGATATTTATTTAACCAAACTTTAATGAATTAATTAGGTAATTATATTTGTCGTAAGATTTGTCATTTTCTTTGTTTCTTATTTGGTGGTCACTTTACTATGCAAAAGTTTAACTTTTGATCAACATATTTTAAAAATCATATGTGTAATTACTATACTTTCATTTTTACAATTTTCTAGTCACTCTGTCAAAATTTTTCGTTAAATGCTTAACTGACCTTATTTCTAAGGGCAGTTTCGTCTTCACACTCAAACTGAGAATTTGGAATTTTAAATGAATGTGACATCATCCTCGTCATTTTCTCTTCTTGTTTGCTTCTCCCTCTCACTTCATCCTCCTCCTCATCCTTATCCTTTTCTCATCTTGTCTGCTTCTCCCTCTCACTTCATCCTCCTCCTCATCCTTATCCTCCCTCTCTCACTTCTTCCTTATCGTCATCGTCATCGTCATCGTCATCGTCATCATCATCCTTCATTCTATTCAAAATTAATCCCATGATCTCCTCCTCGATCTTCCCATTTTGTCTCCTAATTTTTCCCAATCGGCGTCATTCAAGTGCCCTAGGGGGACGTTTGTTCCTTCTTCTGGGATCTTAGGATTGAGGCTGAGATGTTGGAATTTGGGAATTTGTTTTCACTGATAGTAAGTTAAAACCGAGAGCAACAGAGGGACCTAGGGAGTAAATATTTATTAGCTGACTGGTTTCATTTTTGTCACTGGACAGAATTTTGTGGATAGAGAATCCTCCCCCTTATTGACGTTAATTTGTTGAGAGTTTAAACCCAACACATTATTTTCCTTTGAATATTTTTTATGCTAATCTTTAAATAATTGTGTGTCTTCACACACGAGGAAATTATATTTTTGGTACTAAAAGTTTGGACTGTTTGTAACTTTGATATTAAAACTTTACTTAATTTTTAACTTGTGTTTTATGTTTCTATTTTGTTATATTTTTAGTATAAATACCGGCTATTTCAAGTTTTACGTAGTCAAACCAAAATAAATGGTAATTTTTTTGGGATATTTTGCAAATTCTACGACACCATTTACTAGCATCTAAATTACATTCAATTAACGTTATAGAGATTACTAACCCGGGCGGTACCAATTGCAGAATAATCCGCTGCAAGTCAGGAGGCTCAATTAGTCGATGAACACCCCTACGTATTTTTGTAGGGATTAAGATAAGAGGAAGAGCTACACGTCGCCCCCTTCACTTCTTAAATTGCATCGAACCCTAATTTAATCGACCGAGGGAGAGAAAAAGAAGAAAAATTGTTCTTTATTTTTAGTCGACTAAAGGAGAAAGAAAACTGCGAAATTTTTTGGGAAATAATATTACGAAATTATCTTTTCAGGCCCCCATATACTGTAGAATTTACAAAATACCCCCAAATTATTATTGACTTTGGTTTGACTATGTAAAACCTTAAATAGCCGGTATTAGTACTAAAAATGCAACAAAATATAAACATAAAAACAAGTTTGAAACTGAGTAAACTTTTAATATCTGATGTGACGTAAAAAGGCCCGGATCTTGATGCTTCGGGTGGCTGATGAAGGTCTTGAAGGCCTAGCTCAGATTAACGATCGGGGAGCCTAGACTGTTGAAGCTATAGCTTGGACAGGCAACCTTCTTAATGGATATGGGAATGAAAACAATGAACAAGAAACAAGCAGGGCTATCCCCCCTGTTCCACTCCGACGCTCAAGTTAGTACAGTATATGGGTAAACTGTATTGATTGAGTGCTCAAGCTCGTGAGATATTGCGTAAAAAAGACGTACCTGATTTAGTCTGGAATGCAAATTTATATAGCTGCACCTTGCTGTGTCGGTTACCCATTTTCGTGTCACTGCCATAAAGGCTGTCTTTATGTTCCTCCTCCTTCATGATGACTTGAACGCCTTCCTAGTCTCTTGCTTGTGTTATGGCCCGGTCTTGAATGCCCACCTTATTTGCCTCCATCTTAATGGCGACTTGAATGCCTTTGTAACTCCTTTGCTCTTTATGGCTCAGATAAGGCTCCTTCACCATTATGGCTCCTTTGTGTATATTGCCATGAGTAACTCCTGCATGAAATCAATCCCCGATTCCCGCCCCTTAATGTCACCTAGCTATCCTGTCATTGTCACCATTATTCCGACCTAAACTTTCCCCGAGCTCGGTTATCTCAGTTGTTTTACCAACCTAAACTATTTCTTTAGCTCGGTTTGACTAAGATACCTACCGACCTAAGCCTATTTTTGTGCTTTTTATGCTTAAGCTCTCTTTGTCTTTATTGGATTTGGCCCAATGGCTTTTAGCTCTGTTTATGCACACCAACAAGCCCCCTAGTATTGTGTTTTTTAATCTGATTTAAACATAATACTTAACCATTTTTGCCCTCCTTGAAATTAGTCTGGTATTATAACACTGGCCCAGTTTTTGACCAATACGCTAGACTATACAAGTTGTATCCCCGGTTTTCGGCTCAAAAAGACGAGTTAACCTGGAAATAAGTTTTCAAAAAGTACTAAGAGTGAATAAATGATAGAATTGTATCTGACTTTGCTGGGCAAAGGAGTCATGCCTTTTAAATGCCTTCCCGCCCTTAGCTTTTACTCCTTTTACTGACCCAACCATAAATGCTTCCATGATACTAGCCTTGCCTTTAATTCTTTTTGTAACCTCATCTTATAGTTATTACCCTGGTTTCTCTTAACTCTTTCCATGGTTCCAGTCCTTTATTAACTATTCTGACCCTTGTCTTTCTCCTTTTGAGCCATACGACTAAACTTGGTATCTGATTTGGCTCATCTGCTTGACCCTCTACCCGTAAATCCCAACCTAATGGTTTGACTCAGTATCCTTCGAGACCCGGTTAATGACTTGTCCCGACCCACTTCTTAATCCAGATACTGTCTTATCCTGGCCCAGCCAATGTCTTGCCTCTGCCAACTGCTTGGTCCATGCCAATGTTTGTTCTGGCCAACTGCTTAGCCCTGCCAATGTCTATCCTGGCCAACTGCTTAGCCCTGCCAATGTCTGTCCTGGCTAAATGCTTGTCTGTCTTGGCCAACTGCTTAGCCTTGCCAATGTCTGTCCCAACTAACTATTTGGCCCTATCAATATCTGTCCTAGCCAACTATTTGGCTAAGCCCCTGGTTTGTGCCGGCCAACGCATTGGCATTACCTATGGTTTGCTCCAGCCAACGTATTGGCCCTGCCCTTGGTTTGTTCCGACTAACGTAATGGCCCTGCCTATATAACATTGTCTTGCATGTTTAACATTACAACGAGGAGAAGCCACCCCATGTATGATAGAAAATTTTAAAAGCATATGCATAATTGAAGCTATGGCTTGAAAGCGGTTTAAATCGAGCCTTTCCAAGGTTCACATGGAAATGTGATCACATGGTCTCTGTACGTATTAGCTGGCCAGCTATGAATGGTACCGGGATTCTTAATCGACTATTCGGTATCACATGGTGATTGCCAAATCTAGTTAAAGATGTTCACAATAATAGCCCATGATTGCCACAATAATTTGAAAGCGGTTCCTAACCATGTCTTTAACAATGTATACTAAATAATGAAAATAGTAGCTAAAGCATCGAGTTAGTTGATCGTGAGATCTATTTATTTTATTTTTTTTAGAAAAAACTGTGAGATCTGTTAATCTCTGATTCCTTGTTTTCTGGCCCTGACTTAGACCCAAACTCAATAATATGCTAGATTCCAATATGCTTGAAGAAATTTTCCATCTGTCGACACCAAGGTTCATAATTTTTTTTTTTATTTTATCAAAGACAAAAACTTAACAATCATAAAGCATAGGTAAAGAAGACATATTTAACTACCTTGAATCATTAACTCAGGCTCTGATGCCACTTATAAGATACAAAACAATATATATCATAAATAATGTATAGACTAACACAAAATTGAACATAACTTATTTGTAATAACAAAAAAACACAACGAAACCCAAAGGTTTTAAACACTGAGCGGAGGTACTCAAGGCCAACATACTTTTCATATCACTGAGGTAGGACTTTTCACATATGTATTTTTTTATCTGTAATACTCTATGATTACAATAATTAAGCTAAAGGAAGAAAGAAAAAGGAGTCAGCATGTTGTAAGAGTTGTCGCCCGAATAGGACGAATACTCTAACATGCTCCAGTGAGTGGTAAGAGTTCTCGTCCGAGTAGGACGAGTACTCTGACGTGCTCCAGTAAGTTTTCTTCTTCTTGAAAAGTTGTATTTCTTTACTAAAATGGTGATTCCAAACTCATTTCTTATCCGAATTCAGCCGTTTCTTCCTACCTTTTCGTAAGAGTTGTGGCTATTGAATGATACCCTTTGGACATTTATAAATAGACTCCTTATGATAGATTTTACATGATATAAAATCACTCTCACTATATAAGTTTTTCTTGCTCTTTTCTCTCTTGTTCTGGTTTTGTTTAAGTCAGTGCAGACTTACTACAAAAGACTTCATCTTATTCCATAACGAAATTAGTTCTGGATCTCTTTACACACAAAAGCGAACTAATAAAACATAAATGAAAGTGCATTTGTATGATTTGAAGCAACATTTCCTTTTACTATATCTTGTAATAGATTAGTGTTTACAAAACATATTCTTGGTTTCATTTTTGGTTAGTCATTGTTGTGTTATCCTGAAATTATATCTAACAATCTTTAGGTTTTATTAAGCATTTCATTGGCTACCAATGTGAAGGACTTGACTTCATCCATTGGCAAGTTAGATCAATTCGATGGAGGAAACTTCACAAGATGGAAGAAGAGAATCCACTTCCTGCTTGTTTCTCTAAAGAAGGTGTATGTCCTGAATACGCCAAAGCCACCTGTTGAGGATGATGAAAATATGTTGCAGATGCAGAAGTGCCACAAGTGGGAGAATGACGATGAGATTTGTCGTGGACAAATTCTCAATGCAATGCAAGACAATTTGTTTGATGTTTACCATACAATTCCAGCAAGAGAATTGACGGACAAGTTAGAGGCAAGGTACACGAGAGAAGATGCTACAAGTAAGAAGTTTCTTGTCTCAACTTTCTTTAACTTTAAAATGCTTGATAATAGGCCAGTTATGGAACAATTCACTAAATTGAAAAAAAATGTTAAATCATTATAATCAACATAATTTGGTCATGGATAAATCAATCATTGTTTCAGCAATGATTGACAAACTTCCCCATCCTGGAAAGATTTCAAGAAGGATCTCAAACACAAGAAAGAAGAGATCACTCTTAAAGGATTGACTCATTCTCTTCGCATAGAAGAAGAATTGAGGGTGCAGGAAAATTCTCAAAATAATGAGAATTTGCATGAAAACGACAAAGACAAAGAATCTAACAACAAAGTCAATGTCATTGATAAAGGACAAGAAAACAAGTCCAAGAAGAGGACCATAGATGATGATAATCATGGAAAAAGCAAAAATAAAAAGGGAAAGTGTTTTCATTGCAATAGAAAGGGACACTACAAAAATGAGTGTCGATTGCTGGAGAAACAAAAGAAAGAGAAAAGTTCTTTAAGCGATGAAAAGCATAAGCACTTGTGTCCATGATGTAATCATATTTGTTATGATCTAAAGGAGGGTTGTATGTAGGAAAACTACTTATGTAATGACTTGGGGTTTTATTATTTGTTGTAATATTATAATTAATTTGGAATAAATTTATAATAGTTGTGGGTTATCATTTGCTGAAATTCTAATTAAGTTACATGATATATAGATTTTGTATACTTGTGATATTTCAAAACTTACTTGAAATTATTATTAAGATGAGAAAACTTGATTGTGACGTATTGTGCATGCATGTTGTGAAATTATAATTACATTATTTGTGTAAAATTATGTAAGTAGTTTGCATGTCAATGTATGTTTGGAACCACATGATGTTTAGTCTATGATTTCCTTGGAAAATTAGGTTGATTCATGCATGGTTAATACTTCAAAATATAATGAGTGTCCTTATGATTAATTCTTAAAATGTTATTGTGCCTATTTGAAATCAGAATTAAATTAAGGAGTATATTATGTTTTTGTATGAATAGTGATACATAGAAAATGTATGGAAAACTACCTAACATGATTACTTGCTTTGATGAATTTTGCACTATTCTTAGTTCATGTGATGTTTCATATATAATCAAATATGATTGTATGGAATATGTGAAGCATAAAATGAATGATTATTTTGATAATTAAGTTCATAATGTATAAATGTAAATTATAAAGTTCCATGTTAATTTGTAAAATACAAATTGTGTTGAGCTTTACTTATGCTAAGAGTTTGTGACATGTTCATTAAATAGTGTTTAGTGAAATGAAATGATACAATTTGATTGCTTGTATGATTGCATTAAGGAGATGATTCTTTTGGTAAGAAATTATCTAGATTGATGTACAAAAATCAATGAAAATGGATTAAAAATCCATCAAGTCACTAAATGGTGGAATCTTAATCTATGAGATTAACCATTTGGATTAGTGATTTGAAACACTCAAGAAGAGAGTTTGGGTAAGTCAAATTAGATAACCAAAGAATATATTAAGGACTGATAGGAAAGATTATCTTCCATCATAAAACATGTCCTAGACCATTTACAATGGAACCCTCAATTCATTGCTAGTTAAACTACTAGTTCTAAATTCAATTTCGCTAAAAGTACATTGTCTAAATGGTTAGAACACTACAATTTTAGTGTTATAACTCGCCAGTGAGTACAGGTTGAACTTGGGGTTTTTAACAAGTCCAAGAAAATGCCAAATATAAGAAAGCAATTAAATGCTAGAAATTCTCATATGGCGACGGCATTTTGAGACTTGCCTATATGAATGTATAATGAATACTCATAAAAGATTTTGGCTAAATCTTGGAAACATTTATGAAGGGATTGAGGCACATAGTTGTTATGTGTTGTTTATAACATTTAGTAGAAAAACAAACTTGTGTGTGATTACATTAATGCTTATCAATGGACTGTTGGTTCAAAGCTAGTCTACCAAATTAGTTCGACAGGTTTGCAGGAAGTTTTCACTAAGGCTTTGGTTCAATCGAAAGACACCATAGCTAATGCATAAGTCATCAGGAAAGGTTATTGACTTTGAAAGAAAGGTAATTTTCCAAATCATTGGAAAATGGCTAGGTATTGTTGGAGATTTTCCAATAATTAAGCTAAAGCAAGAAAGAAAAAGGAGTCAGCATGTTATGAGAGTTCTCATCTGAGTAGGACGAATACTCTGACATGCTCCAGTGAGCTGTAAGAGTTCTCGTCCGAGTAGGACAAGTACTCTGATGTGCTCCAGTAAGTTTTCTTCTTCTTGAAATGTTGCATCTCTTTACTAAAATGGTGATTCTGAACTCAATTCTTAACCGAATTCAGTTCCGTTTCTTCCTACATCTTCATAAGAGTTGTGGCTATTGAATAGTATCCTTTGGAGGTCTATAAATAGACTCCTTAGGATGGATTTTACATAATATGAAATCACTCTCACTTTATAAGTTTTTCTTTTTCTTTTCTCTCTTGTTCTAGTTTTGTTTAAGTCAGTACAGACTTACTACAGAAGACTTCATCTTATCTCATAAGAATATTAGTTCTCGATTTCCTTGCACGCAAAAGGGAACTAATAAAACTAAAGGAAAGTGCATTTGTACGATTTGAACGCATATATTTAACTATAACGCATGCTCTTTCTGTTCCGTTTCACTTGAAAAGTCAATGTCGACATATGTACAATGAATGACAGCACATGATTCTCCTTACCGTTCAACTAAGTGACATCTCTTTTCAACCCTAAAACTTTAGAACTACAATATTCTCCTTTTTGTTACGGCCCAGTACACATGGAAGGCCCAAAGTGAACTCGTTTAATAGTACAGAACGAACATTTTATGTATACTAGCAAACCAATTAGTTAGATATCCTAGCCATTAAAAGAAATAATTCTTCCATTGTCACACGTTAACCCTATTTTCAAACTGTTTGCTCTCTTCCTGTTAGCCATGGCTAGGAAGAGGATGAAAATCACTCAAAAAGAGATGCCAGAAGGGAACCATTGACCATCAAACGCAAGAAAAGTAGTCCTATGAAGAAGTCGGGTACTGAAATCAGTAGCCCTGGTGAACCTTAGGCCTCGAAGGTTTTGGCCGACGCCTCCAGAGATGAACGGATGGTTCGTCCTGTGCCGGAGATGGAGACGGAGACGGAGCCAACCTACAAGAGCATCTAGCTAAGTATAGCCAAAGCCAAGTGGGAACTGACGAGGCTTCATTTGCAGATGATCGACCAATACCTTGAGCTCAACGCCATAAAGCAAATAGCTTCCCAACACCGGCAAGTTGCACCGCCTCCGCCGCTGCCGACCGGTGGAGCAGCCTAAGTGGGTTTTTGAATTGATCGATGGAAAAACCCTAACGATAATTGTATAAGATATAGTTTGATTCTCTGTTTTAATTAAGATTTGTTAGTCTTCGTTTTAAGCTGTGTTTTCTTAGTTTTATTCTATGTTTTTGTTGGTTGTTTGATTGTTCAGATCGATCAATGTAATTGTGTTTTGATTTATAGTTAATTTGCTGCTAATTAACTTACGAATCATTGCATATATACATGATGTTTAAACAAATTAAAACATTGTTATTCAAGCATTAACCGAACTTGGACTTTTTTTATTATTTAATTTCGAAGTGTTAACACTTCGAAATTTCCTTTCATTGATAGCTTTCAAATTTCCTAATGAATTAACAGTATCAAACTCTTAAATTGAGAAATCAGCAATTTGTTTTGTCTAATTAAACATAAACACCATAAATTAAACCTAAAACCTTTGGCCAATTGTGAAGTAATATCATGCTAATCTTCTTACTACATATTAAGAAAGCCAATTAAACCACAATCTTAACACTAAACATGCTTAAAAAGAGGAAAAGAAAAAAAAATCACATTCCTAGATGAAGTAATTTACATATATACCCCTATACTCCACCGGAACCCTCCTAATGGCGACGGCTCACTTCTTCGTCTTCTTCGCCGCCGGCGACTTGATGCTCTTTGGCTACACCACCTTCTTCACACAGTACTACAAAACACGCTATTAGAGACAGGTTTTGTGCTACCAACGACTCCAATACAGGCGCCACCATATTGTTGGCACCCGCCTCCAATACGATGAGTATTAGAGGCGGGTGCTTCGAAACCCGCCTCCAATACTATTATTGGAGGTGGGTGCCAACAATATGGCGGTGCCCGTATTAGAGGCGGGGCATCGCAAAACCCGCCTCCAATAGTGTGGTTCGTAGTAGTGGCAGGTGCCTTCTTCAAAGGCGTCGCCTTCTTGGCTGGCGATTTCTTTGCAGCCGCGGCAGGGGCTACCTTGTTCTTAGGCGCTTGAAGCTGTCCTCTCAACTGAGCAAAAGAGTTTTCCACTATCCAAACAAAAAAGGTGGAGAACTTAAGCTTTTAACTTACATCTTTATACCTTCGTTTCTTTAATTTCATTGAGCTTGAATGAGCAATTTATAAGATCTTTTAAACAAGACGTACTTCTTCATTTTTTCTTTTTTCTTCCTCTAAAGATATTGCATAGCGGGGGCGTAATGATTGCGATGTAAGGATGAGACTTGCGAAAACTTAGTTAGAGGGCATTACTTGTCACATTGTTAGTCTTTTGGTGATTCAAAAAATAAACATGTAATAGCCGGAGATGAGCTTCTTTCATGGTGCATTCGTGACCATTTTATAGATATAGACTTCCAGCTTCATTCCTTTGTGACATTGAAGCCACAAAAGCATTTGATATGAAACGAATAATCAACGGTATCTTATAGTTTTTTTTTTTTGTGTTTTTTAAGAGGTAAGGTCATTGTTCATTGTGCCCCTCTCATTTCTTTATAATGCAGATTTTTTAGATTAATAAAGGGTCACCAAGCCTCCCATCCATTTAATCCAATGTTCTCGAAGAGAAAAAAAAAAAAAAAACCTTGGCCGCCAAGCCAATAATGTCAATGTATTCTCTTGATGTATTGCGTTGTAAATGTCGTTAGAAAATTCTTTTTATGGGTGTTTGTTTATGTTATAAATATTAATTTAGTTTTAGAAATATAATTATTTCTCTCTCTTAAAAATTGTTTGTAATCCATTGTTTTTAATACTTTTAATTGCGGGGTTATCTTATTTAACACTCTTTATGACCCAATTTTTATCAGTTGACTTGTTTTTCGCAACTTTTCCCATCTTGTTATTCGGTTCACATCATTCCCATGTTGTTTAGCATCACCAATCATCTAGTTAGAGTACGTTTTCCTAACTGCACCCATACATTCTTTGCAGTAGCAAGAAATATGAAGAGCTTTGCGATCACTTGGTCCATGAAGTTAACTAATTAACCAGGCAATGGGCACAGAATTTTCATGTTTCCATTGCAGGTATTTAACGGTAGTTGACACTGGATGGGTACCTCTCCATTGAGGTAGCCTAGTCTACCCTTGTCGTTGATCACGAGTTTCATTGTATCGTACCACTCTAGATAGTTCTTCTCATTCAGTTTGTGATTGGTAATTTGGAGGGTATTATGTGTGATGGTTAGCAGTTATGCTAGATTGCTATCTGAACGTAACCCTAAACTACCAGCGTCGAAGGATGATGAAAAAGAGCCAATCATGACTGCTTCAAAATTCAAAATAAACCTACAGCTCTAATATCATGGAAAAAAAAAAAAAAACTTGTATTTCTTTTATTTCACAGAGAGGTGATATATCTTAAATAGATAGTGGATCACCTTAGAATAGATAATGTACCAAAAAAAGAAAACTCCTAATTAACTAGTAGGACTACTAATTTAATTCTACCTTCTATAGTTACTTATTGAAAGATTTGAAATTACCTAACCTCTCTAGACTTTTCTTCATACACACCATTCTATCTCCTAGAATCCTAGAGAATCCATAACTTTCAAAAATATATTAAAACAAAATCATCATCCTCATTAGTAAATTTGAAAATATAAAACAAGTAGAAACTCATTCAGTTGATAAACACAATATATTGGCATGTCTGATTCCCACAAAGAATTGAGAAACCTCTTTTGATAATTAGATTGTGTTTCTTCCCCAGTGCTTTTAATGGAAATTTGATAAGGTTGAAGAATTCAACAACATGAGCATAAACTCAACATTGTTAACTCCATGTCCAATTAATACAAGCTTTTTCTTGAAAAAAACATGCAGAAGACCGAACAATTGATTGTTTTTGTGTCCAAACTCTTAATTGCACTAAAATATATGACTTGGTCTTTTCTCATTTAACACTAATCCTCGTAGCATTAATGAATCCAAATCGAACAAGCTAACAGGAAAAGGTAAACTTGCAACACAACACATATTTATAAGCGAGAGAGATGGTCAAATGAGCTTTCAATGTTAAGCTAGTGCTTCTCATATTTCTTGTCTTATTTCTTGCACAATCATGTGAATTGTAGTACTAGCTAATCTCTCTATCTCTACTTAAAATTTTGTTAATAATATAGCGAGTGCTTTAATTTGGCGTCTTGGCCTAGAAAACTGGATGGAACACCCGTATGGGCCTGATTTGGTTGATCAACTTACTGTTTGCAACCAGAAAGCGTATTGGTTCGTTGACCAACATCTAGGTTTGTGTGAGATTCATGAGGAAAAATTTACTGTGAGAATGGTAGCATTAATGCCACCTTTAAAAGCCGGAGTTCAGAGTGCTTACAAATTTTTAGTTGGATCTTGTGGCGTGGAAAAAATGCAAAAGTAGTCCACAATCTTTACCCCTGTTGCAAATGTAGTCCACAATCTTTAGTAAGTAGCAAATGTAGTCCACAATGTATCCAATTTGTTGCAATTTTAGTCCAAAAACGGAAATTAGACTTTGACTAACGGTCAACGGTTTGACCGTCAGTCAAAGGTGGTTTTGACCTCTTGAAACCACCTTCAAAGATTGTGGACTACTTTTGAAACAAGGGTAAAGATTGTGGACTACTTTTGCAATTTTTCATATTATTTAAAAATAACACATTTATCTTACTTTTAAAAATATTGATAATTTTAATTCCTTTTATACTTATTATATGAGCTTCCCAAGTTACAAAAAATTATGTTACAATTGTATTATATTCATCTCATATCGTATTTTTAAAAATTAATTATTCTCTATGTTCCATTAGAAGAGTCCATTTTAAAAAATATTTCTTGTTCCAATGAAAAATTTGTAATAATACAATTTTTTTAATAGAATACTTATTAAATTTTTAAAAAATATTTTGAAAAATATTTCTTGTGGGTTACAATTTTTCAATAACTAAAATAACTAATTTGACACTATTTATTTCACACATATACTTATTAGGGTGAAATACATTTTCCCCCTTGTGGTTTCATGCTTTGGACAGTTTCCTCCCTATGCTTTCAAAACTGACAGTTCCCCCCTCATGGTTTTGGACTAAAGTGTCCACTTAACGGAAAATGCCTTCTCTAACGGTGTAAAAAAGACTAATTACCCCTGAATAAAAAATTTTTAAAAAATGAAAGAAGGAAGAAGACGATGGCACTGTTCATCGTCTTCTTCCTTCTTCCTTTACTCTTTTTTTTTTTTTTTTTTTCCCCCTAAACCCCCTAAAACACTTCCGCAACTAATATGAAACCCATTTTGTTGGGTTTCATATCAGTTGCGGGATTCTGCAATTGAAATGAAACCCATTTGATGGGTTTCATTTCCCGCAACTGAAATGAAACCCATCAAATGGGTTTCATTTCAGTTGCGGGAAATGAAACCCATCAAATGGGTTTCATTTCTAGCCATTTCAGTTTTTTTATTTTTTTTTAATTTTTTTTAGTTGGGGGTATTTTGGGAACAAAATTAATGATATCATCAATTTGTTTACCCCCACTCTCGTCTTGAGCGCGTTTGCCTCACTCGCCGTTAGAGAGAGCATTTTCTGTTAAGTGGACACTTCAGTTCAAAACCATTGGAACAAGAAATATTTTTCAAAATGGACTCTTCTAATAGAGAATAATTAATTTTTAAAAATGCGAATTTGAGATGAATATAATACAATTGTAACATAATTTTTTGTAACTTGGGAAGCTCATATAATAAGTATAAAAGGAATTAAAATTATCAATATTTTTAAAAGTAAGATAAATGTGTTATTTTTAAATAATATGAAAAATTGCAAAAGTAGTCCACAATCTTTACCCTTGTTTCAAAAGTAGTCCACAATCTTTGAAGGTGGTTTCAAGAGGTCAAAACCACCTTTGACTGACGGTCAAACCCGTTGACCGTTAGTCAAAGTCCAATTTCCGTTTTTGGACTAAAATTGCAACAAAATGGATACATTGTGGACTACATTTGCTACTTACTAAAGATTGTGGACTACATTTGCAACAGGGATAAAGATTGTGGACCACTTTTGCATTTTTTCCTTACAAATTTTTAGTTGGATCTTGTGGCGACATTTTTAATATTCATATTTCAAAATGAAGGAGAGTTTTCAGCGTGACAGAGTATTCTTTTCCCCCGCGACTCATCGCAACCAATCTCTAGCCCAATAAATTATGAGCTCAAATGTTACTACTCCTAACCTAGAAATGTTGATCCTAAAAATCATACGCTTATTCTTATTCCTTTAAAATAGGGTTTACCTTTTTTTTTTTTTTTTTTTTTAAGGTGCAGCCCAGCAGCTCCAGCGTTTTCCCCAGCTTGGGCTGCTGCCCTTCCCATGGCTCTCTAATAAACTTTCTTATGTTTGTTTCAAAGCACAATAATGAATTTACGAGTAAATTGTGATTTGATCCACACAACAAAAAAAGAAATTAATTTTTTTTTAAATATATATAAATTAAAATTTTAAATTTCTTATGCAATCACATTAACGTTCATCACGAGTGTCAGCCCCACAAATGAGAGATTCACAATACGCATAGGTTCTCATGTATTCTGCGTTTCTAATTCCTTTCTTGTTTTTTGGCATTGTTGGCTTAGAACATATCAATTTTTTACTTGCCATTTTCTAGACAGTAAGAAATACTTTCAATTTCTCTACTAATTTTTGAAATGATTTACAAATGACAGTAATGAAATAGTTGACGCTTTATCTCAAAGTTGAACAACGTCTAAAAGACAAAGACACTACTATAAGACAGACACAAGTAGGTTAACATATCAATTTTTTCCTTGCCATTTTCTAGACAGTAAGAAATACTTTCAATTTCTCTACTAATTTTTGAAAAGATTTACAAATGACAGTAATGAAATAGTTGACGCTTTACCTCAAAGTTGAACAACGTCTAGAAGACGAAGACACCACTACAAGACAGACACAAGTAGGTTAACGAGTTGATTTCGAGTAATAATAGTCATACTCTAGGTCGAGTATATTATGTATTATTTTTCTATAAAAAATTATATATTTTTCATTAAAACTCGAGCATTATTTTTCATTAATACTCAAGGTTGAGCCATAGTGGAATTCTAATACTATGAGCTCGAGTTCAGATTTTGGATCTAGTTCGAGCTCGAGTTTTTAAAAGTAGGATTTACTCTCTGCTCGACTCGGATACACTCATAGTGGAAGATAATAGAGAAACTGTAAAATTAAACACACAAGAAGTATGTCGAACAGAACTATCAGTTGTAATACAATAAAACAAAAAATATAAGTTGTACATCACAATTTGTTTGGTTGGACACACATCAATAATTACATAGTCCGTTTTTCACATTTTCAAATTTCAAGCGTTATATACAAGTCACAATTTACTATATGCACGTCAACTCAAATGATTTTAAACAAAATTAGACCAAAATACCCTTATTAAACAATTGTTATATTTAATAGACTAAAGATGTATCGTTCCTCAATATACAAAATTGCACCCCTTTATTGTAGTTTTTTTACGTTGACAGCCGGTGTGGTTTTAGGTTTTTAAAAAAAAAAAATTGTATTTAAATGTTTCATTATCTTGTAATTTTAAATATTTTGTGTTATTATGTTATTAGAAATGTAATAATACCAAAATCAATGTTTTATGCACTGGCTGCGACAACGAATGGCTCCAGGTTACTATGCAACACCGCCAAAACAGAACACCAGAATGTCTTCTGTTCAATGTGATTTCAATGGCCGACATCAACTTTCTACCTTTCCCTACTCGGTAATCAACTGCTTATTTGCCCAATCCATCGAATCCATTCAAGGCCGGGTTGAATGATTATTTATCTGAGTTATGTGTCCTGACTAAACTACTGGTGTCGCTGTGAAAGAGATGGCAGGAAATCTTGCACGCAACTGACTAGTCGGATGCTTCCTCTTGGCCGTTAGAAGCTCGGGCCAAGTCTTCTTTGCTATCCCATCGAGACCCAGTACAGCAAAAATTTTTTGGAGTTGTTTCTCCTTGGTTTCCCCATTGAAAATATGCTCCTCAGTTAACAGCTCAGCCATAATACAGCCCATAGACCACATGTCGATTGCATTAGTATACTCAACTCCACAAAGCAGCTCCGGCGCACTGTACTGAAAACACTCCACCAAAGATTTGTATGGTGGTTTCAAACGGCTTACATACTTGTGTGGCGATCCGAAGTAACCAATCCTCGCTTTACCACTATCATTTACCAATATATTTGAGGTCCTCAGCCCACCATGCACAATGCATTTATCATTCATATACTTAACTGCGTTCAGAACCTCAAACATAATGAACTTAACTTCACTCTGACTACAAGGCCCACGCCTCCACTGCAGCATCTCTTTCTTTCATATCACAGGAAATGTAATCCCTGTAGTCACGCACTTCACAGCAACCATATTCCCTGTAGTCAGATCCTTATATCTACAAACCACACCATAACTATCTGCCCCTATCACTTGTAGCCTCTTATTTTCTGAAATACCGCCCTTTGTGGGTGATATTTTCGCAAAATTTTATCCCGTTTTGAAAAAATGTGCTCAGGTTTATGAAAAGCCCACAGTTCCAGTATTAATAAATTGAACGGATAAGAAAAATACCAATTCAAGTATCGACCATTTCAAAATAGCAGTGTAAGAATTTCAAAGCTCAGGAATGGAAAAAAAAATATAAGAGCAATTACCAAGTTAAACATTTTGCTCAAGGAAAAAAAAAAAGGAAGGAGTTCAACCAAACATAGTTACGATTCAGTCGAAGTTTTGCCCCAGAGAGCGAGCGTAAATTCAAAACAGTAACAGTAGAAGAAACCATTTTCTCGATAGTGAGTAGAGAAGGAGCAGTGGTGGAGATCATACAGAAGTCCTTCTTGTCTAAGGACAATTGCATGACTCCGTGGTTGCATGACATACACCGGTACAGTAGCAGTAAGTGACCACCAGGTCAACAGTAGCAGTAAGTGAGGGTCCTTGCTATTTTGACACTTAGCTACTACACGTTTAAAGATAACTATATATATAAATATATGCACGTATATATATGATATAGGTACAATTGTTTTCTTCAATGTTGTTGAATTGCTTGTGAATGTATGGCTGCCCACGCCATAAAATTATTTTGGACAAGAATTTCCCAAAACACCATTTGCTATGTTTTACAAAATGAGAGACTTTTGTATTATTCTTACATGAATGATTTCTATGCTTGACAACCTTTTCATAAATTGTTTTACGAATGATTTACTCCGCCTCTAATGCAACAAAATTGTGGATGTGAAATCCCCAAAATATCCTTTTGATTTGCTTTGCAAAACTGCCGTGCTTTGTAAGCTTCTTGTGTGGCTAAATTTAATTTCTAACAATCTTGTGCTGGTACTTTTACTCCAACTCTTGATTCGGCTATTTTGATTCCTCGAACTATCTCTCATGGTTGCTTATGACTACTCCGACTGCTATTGTTGACCTGATGGTCGCCTATTGCTATTGTTGACCTGATGGTCGCCTATTGCTACTGTTGACCTGATGGTCGCCTATTGTTACTGTTGACCTGATGGTCGCCCCCTGCTATTGTATCCCACATCCAAAAATTAAAGAGTGAGTGACCTGTATAAAAGCCTAAGACTTGTGGGCTACTAGTAACTTGGCTTAAGCCTTTTGGGTTAGCGGAGGACGAAAGCCCAAAAGTTATTGGGTCAGCCCGCATGCCTGGGGCGTTACAAAAAGTTATTTACATATCATGTAATATGAATTGTACTCATGACTATAAAATCAAATGTTGTGCGGTATTTTTTTTTTTTATATAAAAGGTAAAATAGACTTTTCATAAGGGAATGTTAATGCGAATAGTAAAACGGTTACTGCGTATAACAATTTCGTATTTCTATTGCTAGCTAGCATGACAACTTCATGAATATCCACATCAGCATTCGCATATATAGCACTAAGAGCAGTTGGCCAAAAGTGTATAATTTCCTGCAACACATGAAAAGGAAAAAGCATAATATGATTATTTGTACAAACTGAATATATGAGTGCTGACTTAACAAAAAAAAAAAAACTAAAACAAAGGTCAAGTAACTGTAGTAAAAAAATAAAAAATGGAAGAAATAAAGAACTTATTTTTTTTTTCTGTCAAAAAGTCATGATTTTATCACGCACTAGTAGCTGAGTTAATGTACAACGCATGCACAATGGCTAAATTAGAAGGACTAATACAAGTCAGCACACACATGATTATCATCACTACTTGTACATACATATATATAACACAGTACATGAACATAAGTACAGTCCATCCCATTTGGATCGCCTTATTTGCATTAATGCTTTCAAAAAGATGAAAGAAAAAAAAAACATAAACAAGGAAGGAGCTTTATTGTTACCATGCATCAATACATGAATATTCTGCTACTAAATAAATATCTGGAGCTGATATAATAAGAGGCTTCAACTGTCTAGTTTGATATCGTAACAGCAGAAAAAAACTTATAGCTTACTTGATTGTCTATATGTAATAAGGAAGCGATAAATATCCTATTGCTAAGTCTATAAATGATCAATTTTTTGCCTTTAAATGTTAACGAATGGTTGTTCCATAGATTCTATCATACAATTTGCAAAAGATACAAAAAAAAAGAAGTTTACCTAAATAGATGATGTTCAGCAGCATTAAGCTCAAAAAACCTCCTCCTGAAAATTATCTCATGTCTAAATCTGAAAAGGAAAATTTATGATCAAGATAGGTTGTAGGGAGCTTGTGACAAACAAACTTCAAAACCTTCTACTAACTCTTGACAATTTTAGAACATGTCCAAGTAACCATGCACGAAAAAGCCAAAGAAAGGCTAGTAAAATCTAAAAGCAGCCTTTTCTTGCAGTAGAAATAGTATCTCTTCATTTAAGTAGGACAAATCATGACAATACCTAAGGAAAACGGCATGCCCTACTCCTGCTTCTTAGATTCCAAATGTACAATGGAGCTGTAAGGTGGCAACTTTAAACGAATAGTAAATCTTCTCACACGAGATCTTTAAGAGCATCCATCATGCTGAACATATCAGGCATAACTAGATTATAAAAAAATTATTATAAAAAGAAGAACAAAGTGAATATTACAACTATAGCTAAGACATGGTGCTTGGCAACTCCGAGAGGCTCTCTAAAGACTAAGATCTAATCTGGCTACGTGCCTTGAGTGAATGTACACACGAACAATATTCAGATATATGAACTAAATTAATAATGAGCCTATTTCAAACTCCCTTTATACTGATGAGAGGAAGTTTCCCATATTGAAATTTTAAAAAAAAAGACAAACCTCATCAATTTTTCGAGTGAGAAAGGGAGCAGTTTCTGTTCACTTTTTCAGTACAATGACTTTTAACAGTTCTGGACTGTGTGCTCCCAGCCAGAATCCTATGTTGCTACAGATCTTTTGAAAGCCTAGTATCTTTATGAGCTGGAGACTCTGATGAGCCCATATTTGCTATAGATACTCTATGGAAAGAGCATACTAATAGAAGAATCAACTACAAAAGTTCAAAGAATATTGGTTGTTGAGCTAATTTACTCTCTTGATATTGTCAGGCTAGAACGAGTGGGAATGTACTTACTAGATAACTAAATATAGTAATTCTCCTGCCCCAGACCTACATTTTTTGTTATGCCGAATTTCCATATTCATGGCCAAATTAGCAAATTTGGCGCTATTCTATGAGCTAGACTTAATTTTCACCCAACTCAAACTCGAAGTGTCAATGTGAGAGATGCAGAAAACTAATCATGTAAATTTGGCATACACATTTCGTCAGACTTTGTAATTATTTCACACCTTCTCTAACTACTGAGAGACATTACAAAAGGACAATATATTTTCATGTCTACAAAATTTCGAGCTAAAATAGGATCACATATAGTGACTAGCCAATAGAAAAACTACAACAATATTGGAAACTGTCAAGCATAGATGCCTCTCCCGAAAGAATGTAGACTAATAAAATCCTTATCACCTCCTATGGATACTACAGGTTTCACTTTCATCACATCCTCAAGCAAACTGCTCATACAGGGAGTAGCAATGAAATCCAATTACATTGGCAAAAGTAGTGATCACATTCATTGTTGAATAAATCGTACAGACTTTCATAACTTAAAAAAATAAAAATAAAAAATAAGAAGAAAAATAAGTCAAGCCTAAAGACAAACATACTCACATGAATGGTCAAGTTGGGAGTTGTATATGCAACTTGCCTAAGAAGATCAGCCCTCAATCCCTGCATATATAGAAAATGACATCAAATGGAAGGAGCAAAAGCTCCACCTGTAACTACCATTTAGAGCTCCTTCCGATACCACATAATACATTACCGAACCTGGCTACAAACAAAATGATCAAGTTACCATAAATTTTCTATAAGAAATACTCTTTACAAACATTCAACTTCAAGGACAGAGAAAGCAGCAAAAAGTGCAAGATTAATCCAAAGTAACAATCAGACAGGGCATAGGCAATTCTAGTGATACACAATATTACAGCAGCTATATAATTGATATTCAACACCCATAATATTCACCAATATTCACTGAATACATAACAAAAGATATTATCAGACAGCAACAAAAACAAAATTTTAATAGCAAGAAATGAAAAAAAGGACAAAAAAAAAAAAAAAAAAGGATAAAAGATTGGTGAATAAAAAGTCTATTTCTAAGCACATTTCTCCACACATTTTTCATACATTTCTTTATCAGTAATAATTTTGTTTCACAATCCAAAAGTTGTAATTGTGACTACAATACTTTAATGAGACACTAAGTAATTTCAAGAAACACACTCTTCATAGTAGTAATGCAGGAAAGGGCAAAGACTTTACATCCCAAATTCTAGACATGTACTCAAAACCCAAGTCCACAACAAGCAAAGAGCTAATTACTAACACCAATCTGGCAGCAAAAGAGTCACAACACCAAGAAAGATTGGTTTAGCTTCAGAGTAATTGACATCAGAATAGCAATCTACTATTTCATCATACATAAAAGGGTAGATTCTTTCAACACTGAAACAACACTTCAAAAAAGAAATTCTTCACTACAGAACCACATCACCATCACAGACTATTCACAATACAAGGGTAATATTACCCACGATTTGGAACACATTTAAAGCATACTAGATTTCCCCATCTTAAAACCCTAATATAAGCTGTAAGTATTGGGCAAAATCCCAAAATTTGTGTTCACTCACTGAAACAGAAGAAAAGCTAATAACTCAGTAGAACAACAGGAAATTTGGAATAAGGTTACATATGACACCGGAACAAATTTTGCGGATAAAACCATGGGCGTGCGGCTGATGGTTGGGGGGGGGGGGGGGGGGGGGGGGGTGGGGGTTTGGGAGACCGAGAGGACTCTGGTGATCGACCGAGTAAGGATTGAGTTCTTGTGAGACAAGACCATTGATGGAGTAGATCAAAATGGGGACACGTAAATTCTTAAATTTCAACATAAATAAGATAAATGAAAATGGAAATCAAAATCAAAATATGAAACTGAAGAGGAATTCTACACAAAAATTGTAATAAAAGCAGGAATTAAAAACGGTAAAGAAAATGGATGAAATATGGAGAGACATGCGGTACTGAGCAAATGGTTTAAAGGCAGCGGTCAGAAAAAAACATATTGGGGTCTCAACCGTCGATTAAGTTGGCGATTCTGGATCCTTGCAGCCGGTCGTCAAGCTCTAAGGAAGGAAAAAGTCAAAGTTGTGGTCGCATCTTTGTTCCTTATATCCTCCTTAATCCCTTTTCCACCCAAAATTTTTTGTCTTATGAAGGGGAAACAGAACCCTAAAGTCCCATGGATTCGAACAACAACTATAACGCAAGAACAAAAAATGAAGGAATTTCTTCAGTTTAAGAGGTTTGGCCAAAGAGAAAGACTTTTTGGACCTACTACAAGGAGGACGTCATTCCCGACGGGGGACCCACATGGCAATTTGACGTCTTCGCCCCTCGTAGTGGGAATTCACACAGGAGACACAGAAGCAAGAGCGTGTAGTCACGTTCCATTATCTTCTGTCAGTCCTTCTTTCTTCTTCTCCCTACTCGCTCCAACTTCCACTGATTTTGCAAATCACGAATACAACTCAGATCACCAGCGATTTCGATATATGAATAAGAATGTTCCAATATTGAGAGTGATGCAGAGAAACAGAGGGTTGGTTTGAGCGGGGGGTTTAGCCATACGATAGCATTCGGAACTTTCTTCTTGTTATTCAGATTAGCGTCGACGATTAAAAAACAGGGTAACGGAGACGCAAAAAATAGGTGAAGGGTAATGATTTGCAAGGATAACGAACCCTTGTTGAGCAACGGTGGATGGATTAATTTTGTTGATTAAAGTGACAGATTGGATTGCTTTAAAATAGACGTGGATGAACTGAGAGATGGCTAAGGTTGTGTGCTCCTTATAGATGAGTATAGGAAAAGTGTAAGAAAAATCATACTGAAAAAAGGTCATTACCGAGAACGGTACATCGCTATTTGTAAATCATTACAGTCAAAATAAATAAAAGTTACAATGCGTAAATAGAGTACAGTATGTTATCCAATGATAAATGGAAATCATTGAATGATATTTTTTTGCAGCTTCAATAGAATAAGATGAGAGAAACATAATACGGTAATTGTATTATGGAATATGAGAAGGGGGAGCAAAAGTCCTGAGATCTGCTCGGAGTCGGATTGGGTTGTGTTCGTTAATATATAGTGGTACGATACCAGTCAAGGAAAATGAAGCTATAAAATGTTTCGTCACATGAAGATAAAAAGGAAAGAAATTTATATGAGATGTAGGTCAGTCATGACCAGGCGAGTCATCGTGAAATGAAGTTTGAAACGTGTATTTGGGCCTTGGAAAAAAAAGGCCCAACCAAAAATATTGGGTCAATAGTAACGTGACACGGTATGGAGACCCATATGGAAAGTTTAGAACATAGGCCCAAAATAACAATATAAAACCATGGCGAGGGCCTTACACCATGATGATGAAATCGCGGAAAAAATTATATTTCATTCATGGAATACATGTGGGATTTCATTAAGAGAATATTTTATACGAACGGCATCGAAATGATGTTAATATTTGGGAGCGGAAAGTATTGATTTATACGAAAAAGAATGGAAACAATTAAATAAAAAATGTTAAAATTAAGGAATAAGGATGCACATATTATAGTTGGGAAAATGGACAGATTGAATCAAGAATTTCACTTAACTTATTATATGGGTTAAAAAGGCACTTCAATTGCGACATAAATATAAAGTGTACATAAATAGAGCATGTTTGAATTTGTTGTGATATTATACAATATAGTAGAAAAAGTAGTATAGGCTTGGGCAAGGAATGTTAATGAACAAAGAGAGGATGCGTATATAAATTTCTTAATGTCTCCTAGACTCGGAATACGAAATAAATGAATGCTACAACCTGAATGTGAAAACAGTACAGTCGAAACTAAGAAACAGCACAACAAGGGAGGAAAAAAAATATGTAGGAAACAAGGGTGTAGTTTATACATGTAGAATTAAAGAAATTTTTATAGAACAGAAATGTAAAACAACTTTTTAATAGATGAAATAGAGAGTCGTCAGCAATTATGGTACAGAGTACAATGAGGAAATAAATTTGTTAACATTACATACCGGCTAGCAAAACAGTATGCGCCAGAAAAAAAAAAAAAAAATCAGCATTGAAGCTTAGAATAAAAGATACTATTCAAAAAATTAAGGAAGAGTTTAAACAGGGGAAATAAACCCTCAAGCAACACAGCTTTCTTGAGTTAGTGGCAAACCGTCCTGGCAACATTGAGGTATGGCATTTCCTGAGCAATCTGGAATATCAGTCATAATTAGGGGAAAGAGACTAACGGGAAAGCAGATAATGTGTTCTGGAAAATAATCAAATTAGTTACCTTCAGACAGGCTAAGTTGTTTTATTTTCTCGATTTTTTGACCTTGGAAGCAACATTTAGGTCTGGAATTTTAGGGGCTTTTTGAAAAAAAAGAAGAAGAAAGAAACGAAAAATAGAAATGTAATGGAGATATAAATTAATTAGTTACCTTCACAGAAACGCCTGTCTTTGATTTCTTCTGTGTTAGAGGCTTTGTAGGGACACTAGGAACCCCCTATTTGATACCCTTATGAGCCCCTTTCGATCCCTTGCAGCGATTGGCATACCCTTTGGGTCTGCCGTAACAGACCTGAACAACAAGGCCTGAAATCGGAGCGTCGCCAAGGTTAAGAGGGGATGAGTCCTAGTTTGAACTGTTTGAAGAAGGATTAGCCCTGACCGATGCAGCCATTTAGGGAGTCCAGTTACAGAGGTGAGCCTTTAATTGAAGTAGAGCTGACCGAACATACTCAGTCTTAACAAGGTCACCAAAAGCCAAGTCAGTACATGACTAGAAAATTTCCTCAAGGGCCGTGTATTGTTGGAACTCAAGAGTCATGACGGGAAATCCTTTGGGATCAAGGAATTTTGAGTACCACCGGGGGATGTCCTTCCTCTACTTGGACAGAATATATCTATCATGTGTTAGGGAAATATTTTTTGTCAACAGGACCTCGAAAATATGACTGCAGGGTATGCCCTTGAACTCCATATTCTTGCACGTGCAGCTTAGATATTGCCCATTCTGGATGTACTCAATAGAAAAGGGAACATCAAAGGAGGGTGTATTCTCATGGTAAATCCTTTGGATGACCTGAATTCTTTCTCTTCCTAGGGGCCTTTTACGACGACTTTTCTGGACGTAAAAAGTCATATTTTCGTCGTAAAAAGTATTTTACGTCGAGTATCCCGCCTCCACGTATGTCGTTGTAGAGGCTCTGACATAAGAAATCTTACGTCGAGATTGACCGGGACGGTGTAAATGGAAATTATACAACGAGTCCCTTTTCTGGACGTAAAAGTTCATTTTTTGGTCGTAATTACTTATCCATCTAAGTTGTATAAAACTTATTTACAACTTCAAAACTCGTCGTAAAAAAGTGGTAATTCTATAAATTAAATTTATTTAATGATTTTTTAAAATTATTTTTTTTTAAATAATTGCTTAAGAAGACAACCTAAACCTAAACCATTTAGATAAAGTATCAATATAGAAATGAACAATTCCTAAATAAAAATGTTTTGCACTAATCCACATTGAAATACTCTATTAATATATTTTAAATAGTCATCAAAAGTAATCAGCCTAACACTTATAATGTGTTTTCTTTCAAAACTAATCACCCTAACAATTAGAAGGTATTTTCTTTCAAAAGTAATCAACAATTAGCTTTGCATCTTTTCCATCTATTTCTACTCCCGCAAAATAGTTTGCAACCTTGCATCTCTTTCTACTCTCGCAAAATTGCTTGGACCCACAAAAAGCCATCAAAGAGCCTGCAAATAGAGAAACGGAGCACATATTTAGTTCCTAATTATATTTTCACATGAAAAAGAAGACTCATATGATATATCTAAATCAATATCTACTTTGGATCAAATATTAATTGTCCAAAAAGTACTTATTAGGTTCAGTTTCACATAAGGAACCTTTTCATTAGCCAAAGTGGTAGTAAAAAACTTCATGCCCCAACAAATTTAAGCTACTCAGAACCACAAATTTCGTCCAATCACTTTGCTTTGTTTTGAGAATTCAAAGAGAGCATGGATAGAAAAGACCAAAGAGAGAAAGCAAAATTATAAAACTAAGTAATGCATGGCATATTGGCATTGTAAATTACATAATCGAATCCAAAACTGTAGAAGGAGAAGATAAACAAAGATATGTATATTCTTCATTCTTTTTTCTTGCATCACCATCATTAATGGCTACTGGAAATTATGGGAACTCCCCATATTGCTCTTCAAAATATATAAAAGTAAAATGTTCAAAAATCTTCTCCATTGATGCATGATTACTAGTTTCCATCACTTTACTGAAATAGTACTATAGATAACATAATCAGAAAAGCAAAGAAGTAGCAAACAGTTAATTGCAGGCTGCAAGACTAATTATTCTAAAATCTACATCTCAAACCAAATTAAAGTACTACTGCAAAGTCATTCTAGAATCCTTCTCATTTTTATAAAGTTCTCTTAGTTTCTCTATATTTTCAGCAATAGGAAGCATAACAAAAAATTAATGGTGCACATTAGATAAAAAGTAAAGCATTCAATCTTCACAAATGAAAGACTCTTGATGGATGCAAAAGCTGAGCTTTCAAAATATCATGTGCAAATTAATTGAGATGGAACTTGAACAAATTACCCACACACACAAATAGCAAGGAATTCCATTTTTATTGCAAAATCAAACCTGGAAATTTCTGACTTCTCTAACCTCCCTCACATATCCCTTATTCTTCTACCAATCACTATAAATAGACAACCTTAGCAATGCGTCTTTGATAGGGATGTGACAAATAAGCTCAATAAGGTAACAGTAGTTGATACAGATATGAAGGCAAAATGCATCAAATCAATGTGCATGTTTTTTCTTTGTTTTTGTTATCAACATCAACAAAACAAAACTACCTGCATATGTTCAGTTTCAAACCATTTTCTTCTAGAAATATGCACATGGAAGATCACGATAAACCATAAAATTTGTGCCTAACCAAGGTTATACAGGTACAACAATGGTTTTATCATACTCAACATATATAGATTTATTCATGCACTGAAAGAAATAAACATCTCTACACAACTCTATCTCACTAACCATAGTAAACCATGTTAAGTATACTATGTACAGAGTTGTATCCAAAAATCAGCCATGGCATATAATGCATAGAGAGAACCCACAAAAATGCATCCATCAATTTGTACATGATCCCAGCTCGATCTCTACCTACCTTTCAATCCAAAATTACAAAAAAAAAAAAAACTAGCATATGGAGGATCACCATAAATCATAAAATCTGTGCCTAACCAAGGTTACACAGGTAAAGCAATGACTTTATCATACTCAACGAATATAGATTTGTTCATGCACTGAAAGAAATAAACATCTCTACATAACTCCATCTCAATAACCATAGTAAACCATGTTAAGTATACTTTGTACAGAGCTATATTCAAAAATCAGCCATGGAACATAACGCATAGAGAGAACCCACAAAAATTTATCCATCAATTTGTACATGATCCCAGCTCGATCTCTACCTACCTTTCAATCCAAAATTACAAAAAAAAAAAAAAAAAAAAAAAAAAAAAAAAAACTAGCATATGGAGGATCACCATAAACCATAAAATATGTGCCTAACCAAGGTTATACAGGTAAAGCAATGACTTTATCATACTCAACGGATATAGATTTGTTCATGCACTGAAAGAAATAAACATCTCTACATAACTCCATCTCAATAACCATAGTAAACCATGTTAAGTATACTTTGTACAGAGCTATATCCAAAAATCAGCCATGGAACATAACGCATAGAGAGAACCCACAAAAATTCATCCATCAATTTGCATATGATCCCAGCTCGATCTCTACCTACCTTTCAATCCAAAATTACAAAAAAAAAAAAAAAGACTAGCATCATCGAGTCATATATTTATTGAAACAGGGACAGTATATTTACTGGTAAAATCTAGAGAAGGAAGCATACCATGTCTTGAATTGATCCTCATACTCTACGATAGGTAGCATCACTTTTGTCCCCACGCCAGTTTAATAAGCATACCTACTCTTTCTTCCAAGGCGTTCACCTTTTGGTTATTTGCTTCCCTTGCTTCTTGTTGCTTTCTCATCTTTTCTTCCATCTCATCTAAACGTTTTTTCAGCTCAATGTTTTCCTTGTCCTTCTCACGAAGCTGGGTGGTAAGTTCTATGCGACTAGGTAGTGGTCCCCTCATATCTTTAGGTCTCAAACCGAACCCATAACCAATCACGTGATCAGAAGCTTGCTCTCCAAAGCATTTCTCTACCACCTCAAAATTTGAGAGAGAGGGATCTTGTTCTACTTCTATGATCTCATCCTGAATATTACATAAGAGTTAAACTAAAATAGATGCAACCAAGATTTATAAAATAGTTAAAAGAAAATAGATGCAACCACATACATATTTTTCTGCTGCTTCCTCTTCCAAAGTTTCACTTTTTCGCATTCTGGTCCTTTTAAAAATATCGGATACTTTTGGTTTGTTTCCATCCTTTCCTCCCTTCATTTTAAACAGAATACACCCAAACATTTAAAAGTTCATTAGTGAATATAAAACAAAAAAATAATATGTAATATTAATGTATTAATCTTACCATTTCACTAAAAATAATTTCTCGAAATGGCTTACTCCCAGTGTGATGCAACATCGTTAGGTGAGATCTATTCTCAGAATTCTTGGCACTTAATTTCTATAAGGACATGTGATTAGTTGTAAGTGAGTATGGAGCTAATAATATAACCTATGATTTGTGTTGTTTAAGTATATTACCTTAACACTATCAATTGTGTAATGCTCTTTTACAAGCCATTCCCAATCGTCCCTTAGCAAATGATTTGGTAGGTTGTTGAGTATATCTTCCATGTTTTCCTTTTTGCTGATGTGATCTCGCTTCATTAACCCCCGCCAATTTTGCCACAGCTTCCTCATATGATCTAAGGTTCTCTCTCGTCGCAAATCCATGTCATTGCCACTAAATTTGTTCTGTTACAAAATATAAGATATAAATAAACCAAATAACCTAATTAGTCAAATAAATATGATTTATACACTCTTACTAGTATGGATTGCCATAGATGTTCCTTCACACCCGCATCAATTTCATCCCACGAGTGTACTCGTACTGGAACAATCGTTCGATCACGAAGAAGCTTCCCCATATGCCTTGACATTTCAGCTTGATTATGGCCGACAGGACCATTGTTGAAAAATTCAACTTGCAACTTTTGACCATCCTCTAAATTTGCCACTCTCATCAGAATTCTCTCAAGTTTAGCTTAATCTGTATCTTCTGTTCTGAATTCTAACTTCACTAGCATCGAGTACTACCAAAAAAGGAAAAGTACAAACTATTGATAAATGACCCAAATAAACCAGAGAGGTGGATATAGGAATTATCTTAAACTAGAGAATTTCATTTTAAATACCAAGACATGAAAATTTTTTCATCATATAGGAAATTACTGCAATCTCAAACAATCAAAAAGTGGTTTACCTGGTACAAAAAATGTATGTTTTGCTGATTTTCCCTTTTGAGCCATTTACCTACACAGATGAGAAGCAAAGAATTAAATTAACATCAACAACGAGATAACAAATATCTATAAAAAAAAGTTGAAATGCACATCATGTTTCCAAAAGAAAGGGAATTGAGTGATATAAATTCTACAAAATAGAAACGAAAGCAATGAAAATAAAGAAATGAAAGATTTAAAGAAAAATCCAATATGTATTCATTTAATCAATTGCTGGATTTTCTCTTTCTTTTCTTCCTCGATGAAGATACATCAATGATCTCAGGTTCTAAATCATTCCTATCCAACTGACTTCAGTTTCCACATTCATTGAAGTGGATGTATCTTGTACTTTGAAGGAATCAGTCTCCTGGTATGCATCTTCACCATCATCTCTTGTAGGCAGCTCATACACATCCCGTGGGTGTGTTTTGATGGCAACACGCCAACTACCCTTGTTAAAAATATCAGGAACATAAAAAACTTGTGACGCTTGGCTAGCTAGCACAAATGACTCGTTTGTTTTTAGTAATCGCTGACTATCCACACTAGTGGACCCAAACCTATCCACTTTTATCCCTCTTCTTGAATCATGCACGTCAAACCAATCACACAGAAAAAAGACTATAATTGTTTTCCAAATACTCTAATCTGATCATTTTTGTTAGGACTCCATAATAATCAATACTCCCAAGACCATTTCCATCATCACCCATAACTACTACTCCACTATTTTGAGTCCTTAAACCGATATCACGATTCTTAGTGCGAAACCTAAATCCATTGGTTACATATCCTCTAAATGATTTCACAAACTGAATAGGACCACGTTCCAAAGAAAGAAATTCCTCCCCATGAGGGCAATTCCCTTCTTCATTCAACTTTAAAACCTGAAAGGAAAAAAAAAAATTAATACAATGTGTTTGGTAATAGAGTTAATCACTAAAGAAGTAGATAAAAGCATAATGATAGAAACTCCTAATGCATAAATTCAATACTCTTGCCTTTCTTTTGAACCATTGTGCAATATCTTTTTCTTCACCTTCCATTTCTACTTCGTTATTTCCCATCATATTGGAATATTCCTTGAACAACATATTTAATCACTTATTAAAAAGAAAATGGGAGAGAAAAACAAACAGAAATGATCATATGTTAAAGACTTACTCAAAGAATGGGGCAACTTCAACGCAGTTCTTCAAAGCATAGAAGTGAGCTTGTTCCCTTTCACGCGTGTCAAAATCATAGGGTCTAGCTGCTCCCAGTGCTCTACCCGGATGAGAAAAAATAGACAACTTTTTGCAATGTAACCGTCAGCTATAGACCCTTCTGGATGAGCTTTATTACGAATATATGACTTGAGAGTAAACAGATAACGCTCAAAAGGATACATCTAACGAAATTGAACTGGTCCACTTAAAATAGACTCATCAGCAAGGTGCACAGTTAAATGTAACATGACATCAAAGCAAGAAGGAGGCAACCACTTTTCCAACTTGGAGAGAGTTAGAGGAATTTGAACTTTAAGTTGTTCCAGGTCTTCAATTTTAAGTGATTTAGCACACAATGCTTTGAAAAACATAGCTAACTCAATCAATGGCTCACAAACATCTTTGCCTAGAAGGCCTCTAATTGCAAGAGGAAGTAAACGTTGTAACAGTACATGACAATCATGGATTTTCAGTCCTGAAATTTTGAGCTCCTTCATATTAACACACCGAGAAATGTTAGAAGAAAACCCATCTGGAACTTTCACTTCTCTTAAGAACTGACACAATATCTCCTTTTGAGATTTCGATAATGTGTATGGAGCAGGAGGCAGCTCAAACTTGTCACCTTTTTGGACTGGATGCAAGTTTGGCATTATACCCATTTTTTGCATATCCAAACGAGAGTTAATTGTGTCTTTAGTTTTACCCTTTGTATTCATGATAGTCCCTAGTACCATATCGCATATATTCTTTTCAATGTGCATCACATCTAAATTGTGCCTTAACTTAAGTGTTCTCCAATAAGGCAAATCAAAAAATACACTTTTCTTGGTCCAATTATCCCCTCTCACCTTGTGACAGACTTTTACCCGCTCAGTAGGATCTTTACTCAAACAAATCCCATCAAGATCTTTCACTTGTTCAAGAATTTTATCCCCAAACAATGGTTTTGGTGGCAACCCTTTCTCTCTTTTTCCAAATATGTCTTTCTTCTTTCTCAAAGGATAATCATTAGGAAGAAAGCGTCGATGACCCATATAAGCCTGTTTAAAACAATTGTGCAATCTGATTGAATGAGTTTCCTTATGGCAACAAGGACAAGCTAATTTCCCCTTTGTACTCCATCCAGATAACATCCCATAAGCTGGAAAATCATTAGTTGTTGACAATAAAGCTGCACATAACCTAAAGTTTTGTCGTCTAGATGCATCAAAAGTTTCTACACCTATTTCCCAAAGTTCGTTCAGCTCTTGTATTAAGGGTTTTAAATACACATCAATTTCATCACCGGTCCATTTGAGCCAGGAATGAGCAATGATAACAGCAAATTAGACTGCTTCATACAAACCCATGGAGGCAAATTATAAGGAACCGACATCACAGGCCAAATACAATAGGAATTTGAAGAATTTGAAAAGGGTTGAAAACCATCACTAACAAGACCAAGTCTAATGTTACGTGGCTCTAAAGAAAAGGACTCGTGGAGATCATCAAAATGTTGCCATGATTTAGAGTCGGCAGGATGCCTCATTACCCCATCTTTCACGCGTTTCTCATGATGCCATGTCATATCAGAAGCAGTTTTAGAACACATGAATAAGCGCTGCAATCTTGGTTTCAAAGGAAAATATCTAAGTGTTTTATGAGGGATTCTCTTCCCACCATCCTTTCTTCTAGTTTTCCCACTATTCTTATCAGTCTGCCATCTTGACTCATCATATTTTACAAAAATCCAGATTCTCATCTTCCTTCCAAAACAACATACAATCATTTACACATGCATCAATCTTATCATATGTCATTCCGAGATCTTTAATGAACTTTTTAGTCTCATAATAAGAATTAGGCAAGGATGAGCTACTTGGAAGCAAATCATTTTTCAAATATTGCAAAAGCATCGTAAATGATTCATTACTCCACCTACCAAGGGTTTTTATGTGAAGCAATTTACAATAGTTGACAATTTAGATAACTTTGAACCTTCGTACAACGGTTATAGAAGTCATCTAACAATCCATAAAACTTCTTTGCATCATCATTAGGTTCTTCATTTAACCCAACACTAGGCATGCAATCACGATTGTCATCAAAAATAACTGATCAGGAAATACATCTCTAATCATAGTTTCAATTTCCTCTTCGTTATCAAACTATCCTAATTCATCATCATCTTCCCTCTCTGTACCACTTTCGTATCCATCTTCTGATTGAGCCTCACCCACCCTTTCTCCATAATGATACCAAAAAGTTTTTAAGTGATCCTTAACTGCCAAATAAGACATCATGCATGAGTTTTTGCACCTAATGCATGGACATCTTATCTCCTCTAGTCCAGTATTTTCAATGGCAAATTGTACAAATTGGTCAACACCCATTTCATATTCAGCATTTAAACAATTATCTCAAGCCAATCCCATCCAACTTTTATCAGGTGCCATAATCTTCTTAAGAATTAATATGTTGTTTTGATTATAGAAGCATCAAAAAAAGAAACAGGAACCTAGTCACATAAGATACATTCAGTCAAGGATTAGATTTTCTGGTTGTGCTTATCTATTTGTTTCTTTCTTTTACTAGAATGCAGTTCTCAAGTTCAGTTCAAGCAAGAGTTTATCACATTTATTGAGCCAATGCAATCTTTCATGTGCTGAAATATGAAGAGTTTTTATGCATTACAAAAATCAGTCAAGGACATCTCCCTTTCAAGGTGTTACATTCAGTGGAAGAAAGCTAAAAGGTTAGCTAAAGTAGATGGTTAGCTAAATGCAATCTTACTGCACCATATGAGAATATACTTGCATAAGCAGTCTTATGCCACAAAACAATAACAAATACATTAAAGCAGCCTTAATAAGGAAACTCAAATTATTCAGCACTTGCATTCTTTAGCCACACAATACACATATAATGGAAAGGAACAAAAGTTAACCTCTTAGGCACCTAAACCCCATGGCACTCATAAAACTTTATCAATGAATCCAAAAATCACAACTTCATCCAAAGTCAACAAGCAAATAGACAATATATATAGTTTACTTACCCCACTGTTGGATGATTATCAGCAAGTTGGAATGCTAAAAGCTTATGAATTAGAACGCCATACTATTGCAAGACCTGGATGAGTAAAGATTGAACAAGATTTTAATGAGATTCGAGGAAAACATATGTAAAGTGATTTTGAGGAACTAATATCAAGATCTACAAGTCATAATGGAAGCAAATAGTACAGAGAAGTAAATATAGTATCTATGACTCACTCTTCTAGTCTATACATTACCTATTGATTTGGAAATCATGTAAGCCCAGAAATTTCAGAATTATTAGCTCAGTAAACCTATTAAGAACATCCATAGCATCTGTGATCTTGAAATGGTTCAGTGCACTAAACTAAGATAGTTCCAAAATAAAACAGGGGAAAAAATCAAAATCTACCAAGTTACCACAAGTAATAACTATTCTAATTTGAAAAATTAAAGAACATACACAGATGAGAGAGGTTAGGTTACTTTACAATCAGCTCGGTAAACAAAAATTCAACAATTATAAGCGATCATTGGAATGAACACCACTCAAAACCAACGAGACGCAACTTACCGGTTTCGGTTAGACGCAGCTCCGACGAGAAGTAGCTCCGAGAGCAAGAATGCAAATTTTTGTTCAGTAAAGGGAAGAGAGAGAATGCAACTGAAAGAGTGTGAGTGAAGGGGAAGGGAGGGGGGGAATCTCACATGAGTTGGGTTAAAAAAAAAAAAATCACAAGAATTTTTATTTTTTTTAATGGAAAAAATATTAGTATTAATAAAATATTAATAAGTTTTATTTCCCAAATCATCTTTACGTCCAAATTAGATCCTTAACGACGTGATTAGGGTTTAGCCGTACTTAAAAAAGGAATTTTACGTCCAGATTAGTAAACACGTCGTCATTTATTATTATTTACAAGGAGTTTCGCGTGTCGTCGTAAAGGGTTGGACGTAAAAGACCCCTATTTCTAGTAGTGTTGAGAGACCAAAGAAAAACAACATTATAAATTAAAGGATAAATAGAGAGTGATTTAACTTTTAATTTATCGTCGTGGTTTGAACCAGTACATTTCACATTGTATAATAGTTACCCCATCAGTTCTATTAGAATAGTCCAATTTTTTTTTTTTTTTAATTTCCATTAGCATAGTTTAGTTTCATATTTTTTACTTCCCCTACCCTTATTAATATAATCATGTGGTTCATAATTTACTTATATTTAATAAATAAGTATATAAATTGAATAAATTGTGTCAAATTAACTATTTTAGGTGTTGTACCCACCGGCGGATTTAGCATGGGGGCACACCGCTCTTTATATATTTAGTATAATTTTTTTAAAAATTTGTTAAAATAATATATTGTGCTCCCACTATTTTTTTTAATTGTAAATTTAAACATAAATAATTCACAATACATAACTAAATTGTATTAAGGTTATGATAAATGTTTTTTAGAGTATTAGTAAGATTCACAATACATAGCTAAATTGTATTAATGTTATAATTTTTTTTTCCTGGAGTATTAGTAAGATTTACATTGATTATCACTAAAATTGCATTCAAAGCGAAAAAAACGTAAAAGAATGACTAAATGAATTTCTTTTTCTTTCTCTTTTACTCCATCCGTTCTATTAGAAGAGTCCACTTTATAGTTTATTAAACTATTTTAATACAACAAAATAGACTCTTCTAATGGAACGGATGGAGTATTATTTTTTTTTTTTTTTTTCTTGTCTAACCCTATTTTAAACAATAATTTTTTTGGTCATATGATATATATTGTGCCCCCACCAAAATAAATTTCTAGATCCGCCACTGGTTGTACCTTAACATTCATATTAAATCGTTGTACATGATTAAAGTAGACTCTTCTAGTAGAACGGAGGGAGTAATTTAAAACTTAAGTTTTCAGTAGACTTATAAAATTTCCAGGCTTTATTGAATCATCTTACTGGAGAGACATAGACATGAAGAAGAACGACGGCGGTGATGATGATGAGTTGAATATAGTGATGGTTTGCCACGGAGCATCAATGGCGGCTTTTCTTATGAGGTGGTTCAAGTGGTCGGCGGAGCAATTCGAGTCTCTGAATTGCCCAGAAAACTGCGAGATTTGTGTTATGGAGTTGGGATCGAGCACGGGAGAATACAGCCTGGCCATCCACAACGATGATGAAACCTTGAAACGATGGGGGCTTTCGCCTGAAATGATAGAGGACCAAAAGCAAAGAGCTAAATCTGAAGAATACGTTCGGAAGCAGGAAAAGAGTCCAATGTGGTACCTCAACGAGTTTATGGAATGAATGAATTAATGCTGCTTTGTTTACAAGTTTTTCTGGTGTTCTTACAAATAATATCCTAGTGTGATATGCACATGATGTTCGTTTTATTAGCAGGGGAAAGTTCTTGGTCTGCTTCCCCAGACTTAATTTGTTTGACTTTGGTTGTTGGACGGTTTCAATACGCTTAATCAAATTTCATTAAAAAAAATTTTACATTTTTGAAGAATGGGATGGTTCACATTTTCTCAGAAGTTAGCATATATATAGTTTTTTAAGTATTAAGTGTTACTATCCTGTCTCAAAATATTTAGAGTTCTATCATTTTATTCACACATATTAAGAAATTTTATTACTCCCTCCGTTCCATTAGGAGAATCCACTTTGTAATTAATACTATTTTAGTATTGCAAAGCGATCTCTTTTAATGAAACGGAGGGAATATATTAATGATGTCGACAAAGGCAAGGACTATGTAGTCAATGACTTAAAAATGCAGTGAAGAGGGAAATCTTCTTATTCATTTCCTTACAAATACAAACTCAAAATTAGTCTAATGTGAAACGAGTTCATGTATATACACGACAATTACTCACATGAATAGTACACGTCCATTTAAAACAAAACAAAAATATTTGATACACAAACAAATTAAGCAAACTGATACTGGTTAACAATACCCGTAGTATTACTGTTCACAATTATTCACATGAATAGTACACATCCATTTAAAATAAAACAAAAATATTTGATACACAAACAAATTAAGCAAACTGATACTGGTTAACAATACCCGTAGTACTACTGTTCACGAGTATTAGTGGTACTCTCTTTAAGTATCACTTGTAGACTCCAGTGTATCAAGTTTAGAAATATGCGTATCGATTTTTAGGGCTAAAATATGGTCCTCCAATAGGATATTGTTACAACCAGAAAATTTTGAAGCTAGCACTCACTTGTTTTCACCATCTTCTTGATCCCAGATGGATAATCAGAGTCAACAAACTCAAAGAAAGTGTTGAAGTACCATGGATTCCTTTCCTGCTCATGAACATTTTCTTCAGATTTAGCTCTTTGCTTTTGGTCCTCTATCATTTCAGGCGAGAGCCCCCATTTTTGCAAGGTTTGATCATCGTGGTGGATTGCCAAACTATATTCTCCACTCGATCCCAACTCCATAACTATAATCTCGCAATTTTTCGGGCAAATCAGAGACTCGTATTGCTCTATTGACCACCTGAAGAAGCTCATAAGAAAAACCAGAATTGCAGATCCATGGGATACTATCACAACATTCAACTCATCATCGGCACATTCACAGCCGTTGTTGTTGGTATGCTTCGTCATGTCCGTGTCTCTCCAAAAAGATTCAATAAAGCCTACCAAATATGGGTTAGTTTGCAGTTGACATTTTGATTTCGAATAATTTTAAAATTTTATTGAAAATGGCATACAATAGATTCTAAAATATACTTTGAAAATATTTTTTAAAGAAATTAATTATTACATTTGAAAAGTGTAAAGAAAATGCAAAAAGATATAGTTGAATAATAAAGATATGTATTGAGAATAATGAATAGTTATTATGAATACAAACTGTTCAAAATATATTGGTTAAATCACTCTATTATTTTTTTAAGTTGGGATGTTGTCTCCATCTTTTAATTTGAAGTTATTTCGTTTTGGTTTTTTAACTTCAATAACTGTTCTAAAATAGTCCCAAACCAAATTCATACCCTATTTGAATTATTTTCAACTAACACATGAGTTGTTTTCAAGTTAAATTGATGGGCGAATAAAGTGATTTAACTTTTATTTTTTATTCGTTACTCTTATTAATGTGTGTGAATATCGGCTTGAGATCTATTGTCTCACTTACGGTGTCCCTTCTTATGTCTCCCCCCAGACATAGGAGGGGACACAGTATTGAAGACATGGGATTTCATGCCGTGAATCTCACGAGTTAGTTAAAAATAACTCAAATATTGTCAAAATGTTGGATCATGATTTTTTTGGAACAATTTTCAAAATTAGGAAATACAAATTAACGAAACAATTTCAATTTAAGGTGACTAAATGAAAACTGCAATATATCTCAACCTAACGAATCAGTGGAGTGATTTAACCAAAATATTTTCTACGAAACATACCAGAAACTCGGTCATAAACATCTGCCCCAGATTCTCCCCCAGGGAATCGATAAAAGAACTTCCCATATTTACGTCTTTCCTGCTCGCGCTTCTTCTTCAAATCCTCTACATTCTTGCTCATCATATTCATCCCAATATTCACTTCTCTGATCCTGCATTCCTCTCTGACTCCGGCAACGCAGCTTCCGGGGAACGCCAGGCCGATCTCCCGTAAAGTTGACCAAGTCCGCTGGGAAGGAGACACGTAGAAGTAGGCCTGCCAACTCTGTGATTCTCCATGCTCGGAAATCACATCCACGAGCTTCCGACCAGCTTCTCCGGCTTGCTCAATGCCCTTCTCCGATAGTGGGATTCTATGGCTTGGTATTTTGATGTAGATTTCTCGATCCACGTTGGCTGTGCTCTCCCCATGGCGTACCAGGATTATGCGCTTTGCCAGCTTGGACTTATTGCTCATGTTCACCGTCATCCTAGTTTGCTGAATATGTAACGAGATAGTCTGAGTTTTGTGGGATTTGGCTTTATACGAACAGACGCTGTTCATGATATTCTCATCAGTTTGTATTGTAGCCGGCCGGAAATTAAGATTGATTTGATTTATTTATTAAGGCAAAAACTTGTGCTCATAGGTTGTACCGTCTGATGCAAGTTTCTATCACGCGTGCAATATAATTTTTCTTTCTTGGAAACAAAAGAAGAAGCATCATCTATATAGTGTCAAAAGTATCATATATATATATATATAATATATATATATATATATATATATATTGGCGGAGCCAGAAGTAAATATAAGGGGAGACTCAACAGTACAAGCAAGAAAAAAAAATCCATATCATTAAACAATATATGTTTAAAATGTCATTATATAAGCAACTGTTAAACAACCATTTGTTAGCATTTGAACTACTAGGATCTTTCGTGAGAAATAAGAGGAGACAACTGTATCCTACGCTCCTACATATGTTGAAAATGTTGCAAAATTGGTTCATTTGCAAGCTTCACAAAAATTTCCTTCTCGATGTATACTACCAAATTGTCATTCATCCACTCATTTCCTATGCTAGAGTTGGTTAATTAAACAAAGGAGTCTAGGCAAACTGCCTTGGATTTTCAAATAAAGTCATTGAATGAATGACAACAAATTATAGTTCGTATATTAAAGCATTGCAATCTGCAACATAAAGAGAATCTCAGTGTGTGTGCCCAAATTTTCCTCCTAGTCCAAAAGGCCTAACAATAATATTAAACTTAAAACACATGAAGACACCAGCCACTCTTTACTCTTATATCCATTAGAATGAGTCAAGCCAAAAACTTAAAACTAGTTTATCAATAAACATCTAATCATAACCAAATTAATAATAAACATTTATCAAATATAATTTCATAATAAATCCTATAAAACATACCCAATATGTTTTAAAACTTATAAATACATTATATGTAAAAAATGTAAATGACTAAAAGAAGACTCACATTAAAAAATCAAGAAATTGAATTTATGAGGCTTTGATGCTGGACTGGAGGCTGGAGCGATGGAGCAGCAGCTTAAGTCAAGCTGCCTGCTGCGGAGAGAGCAACGGAACGCCGGTGGTCGGTGGATGTTAGACTGGAGCGATGGAGCAGCGCTGCAGCAGCTTAGGTCTTTGGGGAATTGGGGAAATTTTACCTTCTCGTTTTACATACTGAGTACTGTTGCTTCCTTTTTCTTTTCTTTTTTTTTTTTTTAATAGAGAAAAAAACACAAAAATAATGTTTCATCGTCTCCACGTCGGGCCTTCTTCCTCAATCGTCTTCATCACTGCATCTGCAATTTTCAACAACCCAATTGTAGGCGACGGCAGGGAGGGAGTGGTCGGTGGCTTCGGATAAGAGGCGCCTTCTGGAGACGGATGGTGGTTGTTGGGGTGGCCCTGCGAAGGATAAAAAAAATTAAATACAACTAATACCTTTGCTTACGGGAGGAAGGGGAGGCGCCAGCACCGCCTCGCCTCTCCCTAGCTCCGACACTGTATATATATATATATATATATATATATATATATATATATATATATGAAGCACTGTGTATCGTGTATCGTTTATAACATTTAATTTATCAGTTTAATTGTTTATGTACTGCATGTTTCTATATTTTTATTTATCGAGTTTAGTTTTTGCATGCTTCTAAAAAGATTATATTGTTTCTAGTGAAAAAGAAATTGATGACAAAGGCTGAAGTACATGCCAATTTTTGATTTCATAGGATGAAGGCATAGTCGTCTTTTTTGTTTCTTGTCTCAAAAAAATCTATTCGCGTCAAGCATGCGGGAATGCTAAACGTTTGGTAATTTCTTTTTCGACAAGGATAAAAGATTCCATTGAAGTGGCTAACCCCATGCATATTGTGTGAACACTTGAGCGCACAAATTGCATAATATCATAAATAGCGACTCTGCGTATTACCCAACTCTCGGGAGAGTTTATAAACAAATACAGATTTTTGTACATAAACTCTTGCAAGGGTTTCACGCAGCTTTAATAGTTCTCCCGCTTCCAAAATAAATTCATCTGTTTGTGCCTCGTAAAAAAACTGACAGGCTGATGGATAATTTTATATATATACATATAACCTTGACGGATCACGTAACGTAACGCTTATAGCCTTTGATTTGTAAGTTCTTCCATCTAGATTTTAATTATTAGTGTTTCAGAATAATCACGTGTGTGGATTTTCAAAGATCTTGAGCTTTCTCGTCAGCGAATGGGTGAGGAATTAATTTAAAATTATGCACGTCTCATACTTAATCTTTCTAAAACCTTGGATCGACGATCCAGCCACATGGGTTCTACATATGTTATATTAACAAGCAATTGGAGATGCCTTGCACGTACATTAACGTTAATGGAAATCTGGAAACCCCCCACCCCTCACATGCTACTGTTGTAGATCGGTCCCCTAAAGAAGGGTACCTACACACTACGGTCTTGTTTGGTAACGTAATTCAAACTAAAATTTGAATCTTATTTTGTATTTTATAATAATTTTTTATCATTCTCAATAAAAAATTTTATATTTTCAATGTAATTTTAATATTTTAAAATCACAATCCAAACTACGGTTTGAATCTAGTTCTGATACCAAACGAGGCTTACATATAACAAATGTGAAAACGGTTTCACATAATGAGATATTCTGAGTTTTGTGGGATTTGACTTTATAGTAACGGACCGGAAATTAAGGTTGATTTGATTTACTTAATACAGCAAAAACTTAAGTTATACGGTCTGATGCAAGTTTCTAGCACACGCTGAGATTTTATTTTTGTTTCTAAGAAAAAGTATGGTCTATGGTCTCAAAAGCATTGCATATATTAATTATGAAGCATTGTGTACCGTATATAGTACTACGTCTATGATGTATCGTGCATTGCTTATAATGTTTAATTTATCGAGTTTAATTGTTGATTATTGCATATTTCTCGAAAATAAAATAAAAAATATTATGTATAGCTTCTAAAATATCGTATATTATTTATAGCTTTTGATTTATCCAATTTAGTTTTTTGCACGCATGCTTCTAAAAAATGGTATTATTTGTAGTATAAAAGAAATCGATGATAAGGGTTGAAGTACTATTGCCTATTTAAAAAAGTACAGCCCTCTTTCTTTTATATATATATATTAGTAAGTTCTTGGCTTTCTCGTCAGACAATGGCTGAGGAATTCATTTAAAATTATGCACGTCTCATACTTAATCTTTTTAACAATTTGGATCGACGAAACGATTCAGTCAGGTGGATGCTCTCTGTCTAATATACATTAATCTATTATAAATATTATCTAAATTTTAATGGATCCAAATTAATTACTTAGTCAATACTAATTGTAATAAGAATTTAATGAGATACCCAACATTAAATTACTGGTCATAAACTTGATTCTTTCAAGAAATTTTAATATTCAAGTAATTTTAATTATGTGTATATAATATGGGTAAGATTATACTCCTTTTAAAAAACCATTTAACCAATGCAAATTGGCCTATAATACATATAGTTATTAAATTAAAATCTGTTATTTTCATATTAATATTTATAACCTAACAAGCTTTCATATATAATGTGTGATCAGACATATAACATCATATTTCAAATTAAAATTTAAATTAATAAAAATAATATTAATGTTTTATTTATCATTAAATCATACTC